>CAUYQV010189896.1:0-16178 GCA_963574575.1 Galagoides demidoff
AATCAATGCCCACAAATCAATTGCCTTTGTATATGCCAATAACAGCCAAAATGAGAAGCTAATCAGGGACATAATTTCCTTCATAGTAGCTTCAAAAAAATGAAATACCTAGGAATATACATAACAAAAGAGGTGAAGGACTTCTACAAAGAAAATTGTGAAAACCTAAGAAAAGAAATAGCAGAAGATATTAACAAATGGAAGAACACATCACGCTCATGGCTGGGAAGAATCAACATTGTGAAAATGTCTGTACTACCCAAAGCAATCTACAGATTCAGAACAATCCCCATTAAAATACCATCATCATACTTTCAAGATTTGGCAAAAATAATTCTTCATTTTGTATGGAACCAGAAGAAACCCCATATAGCCAAGGCAGTTCTTAGTAATAAAAACAAAGCTGGGTATCACCCTACCAGACTTTCAACTATACTACAAGTCCACAGTGATTAAAACAGCATGGTATTGGCACAAAAACAGAAACATTGACATTTGGAACTGAATAGAAAACCATGAGATGAAACTAACCTCTTACAGCCACTTGATCTTCGATAAACCAAGCAAGGACATACACTGGGAAAAAGAATTCCTAATCAATAAATGATGCTGGGAGAACTAGATAACCACATGCAAAAGACTGAAACTAGACCCGCACCTCTACCACTTACAAAAATTGGTTCAACATGGATAAAAGAATTAAATCTAAGGCAAGAAACAAAAATTTTCAAAGAAAGTTTGGGGAAAATATTTGATGATATCAGCTCAGGGAAAGATTTTATGAAGATTTCCATGGCAATTGCAACAACCACAAAAATAAACAAATGGGACTTAATTAAATGGAAAAGCTTCTGTACAGTTAAGGAAAGAACAACCAAAGCAAACAGACAACCTTCAGAATGAATGTATTTGCATATTATGATTATGCAAAATATATGAAAAAGATATTTGCATATTATGAATTGGACAAAGCTTGATAACTAGGATCTAATCAACAAGAAAAGACCCAACCATCCCATATATCACTAGGCAAGAGAAATGAATAGAACCTTCTCTAAAGAAGACAGATGAATGGCTAACAAACATATGAAAAATGCTTATCATCCCTAGTTATCAGGGAAATGCAAATCAAAACTGCCCTGAGATATCACCTAACCCCAGTGAAAATGGCCCACATTACCAAGTCTCAAAGCTACAGATACTGGCATGAATATGGAACACTTTTACACTGCTGGTGGGACTGCAAACTAATACAACCTTTTTGAAAGGAAGTATTAGTCATCCCATTTTATCTTGCAATCTCATTGCTAAGCATTCACCCAGAAGAAAAAAAAATCATTTTATCATGAGGACATTTGCACTAGGCTGTTTATCACAGCTCAATTTACAATCGTCAAAATGTGGAAACAACCTAAATGCCCACCAACCCAGGAATGGATTAACAAGCTGTGGTATATGTATACCACAGAATACTATTTAGCCACTAAAAAAAGATGGAGACTTTACATCTTTTGTATTAACCTGGATGATGTTCAAATACGTTCTTCTTAGTAAAGTATCAAGAATGGAGAAGCTTAAGCAGGCTGAAGAGACACTTGGGCCCCCAAGCCTGCAGGGTCTGAGAAATCAGCAGAGGCCTCCAGTCTCCCATCTCATACAGCTGTATCAACATTGTGATTAACATCTCATACCTCAGAAGACCACCTGTTGCCTGGACAATATTCAGCAAGATATATATACTGTTTTGGTTTTTTGGTTTGGTTTTTTTTTTTAATTTCAACATTTTTTCCTCTACATTTTTCTTTTCTTTCTTCGCTATTCTAGTTTAAATACAATCTTCCAGTTTTGCATTCTTTAACAATTAGAAATTCTTTTTTGCTAGTGTTTCTGCCCCTATTATTTGTTTTTTTCCCCCAATTTTATCCCTCAAGGGTTTTTGTTTGTTTGTTTTGGTTTGATTTATGGTATTTTTGTCTTTCTTCTCTACCTGGTGGAGGTAGGGTACTGTGTCTGATCAGGCTGGCAAAAAGTGCTGACCTCAAGGGAACTACCCAACCCAGCACCCCCCAGAGGTTGGGGGCTTTTAAGGTTGGGTCAAAGTACCCTACTATACACCCATATTACTCCTGTGTCCTTCTTTCGGGGCCTTTCTTCTTTTGTCAATATTTTCTTTTACCCACTCCATCTTCTTTATCTTCTTTATTTCTTTTTTAAAACTTTTTTCCCTTCTTGGTCTTCAATCTTCTCATCCTACTATCCTGTACCAAAAGGACTCACTAAAACTTTAGGCCAGAGGCACAGTAACTTAAAGAGCAAGAGGAAGTGAAAAGAAAATTAGGGGTAGGAAACATACAAGAAAACACTCACGAAGAAGAATCAGCAGAAAAATCCTGGCAACATGAAATACCAGTCCAGAGCAACCCCTTCAAGGGACTGTGAGGTAGCTAGAGCAGAGGAAAGAAAGAAATGTTTTAAAATGTTATATATTCCCTATAAAGAAATGTTAGAAATGACAGAAGGGAAATTAAAAATAGGGACGATGAGAACAATGAAGGAAATTGCTCAGAAAGTGGAAAACAATCAAAAACAATGAAGGAAATTGCTGAGAAAGTGGGAAATAACCAAAAGGAAATCCAAAAACAGAATCAAATAAGAGATGAATGATATGAAGAACAGAAAGGACATAGCAGAGCTGAAGGAACTGAAGCAGTCAATTAGGGAACTAAAAGATGCAAGAGAAAGTATCAAAAACAGATTAGATCATGCAGAAGAAAGAATCTCAGAGGTAGAGAATAAAGCTCTTGAGATAACTCAGATCTCAAGAAGAGGCAGAAAACAAGAGAGAGAAAGCAGAACATTCTTCTCATCATCCCATGGAAAATTCTCCAAAATTGATCATATCCTAGGACACAAAACAAACCTCAACAGAATCAAAAGAATTGAATTTTTACCTTGTATCTTCTCAGACCACAAGGCACTAAAGGTGGAACTCAACTCTAACAAAAACGTTCAACCTCACACAAAGGCATGGAAGTTAAACAACCTTCTGTTAAATAACAGTTGAATGCAGAAGAAATAAAAAAGGAAATCATTAACTTCCTTGAGTATAACAACAATGAAGACACAAGGTACCAAAACCTGTGGCACATAGCAAAAGCAATCCTGAGAGGAAAATTTATTGCTTTAGAAGCCTACATTCAAAAAACAGAAAGAGAGCACATCAACAAACTCACAAACCATCTTATGGAATTGGAAAAAGAAGAGTAATTTAAGTGTAAAATATCCAAAATTAAATCAGAGATTAATGAAATTGAAAACAAAAGAATCATTCAGAAAATTAATGAATCAAGGAGTTGGTTTTATGAAAAAATAAATGAAGTAGTTAAACCTTTGGCCAGACTAACTAGAAAAAAAAAAAGTAAAATCTCTAGTAACCTCAATCAGAAATGATAAAGGCGAAATAACAACAGATGCCACAGAGATACAAGAGATTATCTCTGAATACTACCGGAAAATTTATGCCTAGAAATTTGACAACGTAAAGGAAATGGATCAATATTTGGAATCACACCCTCTCCCTAGACTTGGCCCAGATGAAATAGATCTCTTGAATAGACCAATTTCAAGGACTGAGATCAAAGAAACAGTAAAAAATCTCCCACCAAAAAAAGGCCCTGGTCTGGATGGCTTCACCACAGAATTCTATCCAACCTTCAAAGAAGAGCTTATTCCCATACTGCAGAAAGTAATTCAAAAAATTGAGGAGGAAGGAATCTTCCCCAAGACATTCCATGAAGCAAACATCACCCTGATACCAAAACCAGGAAAAGACCCAACTAAAAAGGAGAATTTCAGACCGATTTCACTAATGAATATAGATGCAAAAATTCTCAACAAAATCATAGCCAATGGCTTGGCGCCTATGGCTCAAGTGGCTAAGGCACCAACCACGTATGCCTAAGGTGGTAGGTTCGAATCCAGCCCAGGCCTCCAAACAACAATGATGGCTGCAACCAAAAAAAAAAATAATAACCAGGCGTTGTGGCGGGCGCCTGTCATCCCAGCTACTTGGGAGGTGGAGGCAGGAGACTTGCTTGAGCACAGGAGTTGGAGGTTGCTGTGAGCTGTGATGCCATGGCACTCTACCCAGGGCGACAGCTTGAGGTTCTGTCTCAAAAGAAAAAAAAATCCTAGCCAATAGATCACAGTTTATCATCAAAAAAGTCATACATCATGATCAAGTAGGTTTCATCCCAGGGATGCATGGCTGGTTTAATATGCATAAATCCATAAACATTATTCACCATATCAACAGAAGCAAAAGCAATGCCCATATGATTCTCTCAATAGATGCAGAAAATGCATTTGATAAAATCCAGCATCCTTTTCTAATTAGAACACTGAAGAGTTTAGGCATAGGTGGCACATTTCTTAAACTGATTGAAGCTATCTATGACAAACCCACAGCTAATATTTTACTAAATGGAGTTAAACTGAAAGCTTTTCCACTTAGAACTGGAACCAGACAAGGTTATCCTCTGTCACCATTACTATTCAACATAGTGCTGGAAGTTCTAGCCAATACAATTAGGCAAGATGAGAAAATAGAGGGCATCCAAATGGAAGCAGAGGAGGTTAAACTCTCCCTCTTTGCTGATGATATGATCTTATACTTAGAGAACCCCAAAGGCTCAACCACAAGACTCCTGGAAGTCATCAAAAAATACAATCCCATACATCAATGGGGAAGAGAGATGAACAGAACCTTCTCTAAAGAAGACAGACAAATGGCTAACATACTTATGAGAAAATGCTCATGATCCCTAATTATTAGAGAAATGCAAATTAAAACCACCCTGAGATATCATCTAACCCCAGCGAGAATGGCCTATATAACAAAATCTCAAAACTGCAGATGCTGGCGCAGATGTGGAGAGAAAGGAACACTTTTACACTGCTGGTGGGACTGCAAACTAATACAATGTTTTTGGAAGGAAGTATGGAGAAACCTCCAAGAACTCAATCTAGACCTCCCATTTGATCCTTCAATCCCATTACTGGGCATCTATCCAGAAGGAAAAAAAAAAAAACCTTTTATTATAAAGACACTTGTACTAGACTATTATTGCAGCTCAATTTACAATTGTTAAAATATGGAAACAGCCTAAATGCCCCTCAACCCAGGAATGGATTGGCAAGCTGTGGTATATGTATACCATGAAATACTATTCAGCCATTTAAAAAAAATAGAGATTTTGTAGCATTTGTATTAACCTGGATGGAGATAGAACACATTGTTCTTAGTGAAGCATCACAGGAATGGAGAAGCATGAATCCTATGTATTCAACTTTGATATGAGGACAATTAATGATAATTAATGACATGGTGGGGGTGGGGAAGGGGAGAATAAACAGAGAAGGAGAGAGGGGTGAGGGAAAGGAAAAAAAAGAAGAGAAAATAGTGACTAATTCTCACATAAATTGGATTTAATTTTGACCAAAGTACATTATTTGAACAATAATTTTTAATTCAACTTGTTAATATGTTGTTTAGACTATTGAATCCTAATTTATAAGTGAAATATGTTTATAATTTCCCTTTACGATAATATATTTTCCAATTTTAATATCAGGTATATCCAGATGAAGTAGAATGACTTTGAAGTATTTCTTCTTTTTCTATTGCCTATAAGATTTGGCATGATCTTTTTTTAAAATTATCTTCTATTTCTATTTATAAAAATAAATATTCTCTGTTTCTTAAGACTTTGGAGTTTTTTTTTGGCCGTGGCTGGGTTTGACCCCGCCACCTCTGGTATGTGGGACCAGCGCCCTACTCCTTTGAGCCACAGGCACCACCCTATTTTTTGAGACTTTGGGAAAAAAAAAAGTTAACTGATGACTCCATACTGAACCTCAGAGTCAAACATTCTATGATAGACATACTTTTATCTGACAATGTGAATGTTACTTTTTTTGCATTATTATTATTATTGTTTAATAGTTCATTGCAGCAATCATCTGATTTCTTTCCTGATTGTATTTATCTTTGTTTGTTTTCTAGTTTCTGTTTCTCATCCTTATATTAAACATTGTTATTGTTATTAAAAAAAAAGAATGGAGAAGCAAGAATCCAATGTACTCTATTCTAATATGAAGGCAGTAGATGAGCTAATTCAGGGTGGGGGGGGCAGAGGTATGAAGGAGCAGGGAGAGGAGAGGAGGGAGGCCGATGGGGGATCATGGTGTATGGCACACCTCTTGGAGGTGGGACACAATTATAAGAGGGACTTTAACAAATGCAATCAGTGTAACCTAATTCTTTGTACCCTCAATGAATCCCACACAATAAAAAAAAATAAAAAAATTTTAAAAATGGAATAATTGTAAAGGGTATTTATTTCTTTCAGTTTCCATAGTTCGTTTTAAATATATAGAAATGCAATTGATTTTTCTGTGTTTATTATTTTGTATCCAGTAACCTTGCTGAACTTATTTATTAGTTGTAGGAGAGGTTTTTCTTTTGTTGATTTCTTGGAATTTCCCATAAGGCCATTTGCAAATAGGGACAGTTTTATTTCTTCCTTTTCAATTTTTATCCCTTTTATTTATCCTCTTTTGTTTCTCATAGTCCATTTGTACAACTTCCATGTTGAACAACAGAATTGAGATACATACATCATTGCCTTTTCCCTGGTCTCAGAGAGAAAACATTCAGTCTTTTACTGTTAGGTACTATTTCAACTCTAGGTTTTTTGTAGATGATCTTTATCAAGTTGAGAAAATTCCCTTCTATTCATAATTTTCTGACAGTTTTTTTTTCATGAATGAGTGCTGGATTTTACAGATGCTTTTTCTACCTCAGCTAATGTCTTTTTGGTGAACTGATTCTTTTATCATCTAATATCCTTTTTTATTTCTACTAATATTCTTTGCTATGAAGTCTACTTTATTTAATATTAATATAGACACTCTTTTTTTAAAAAAATAAATTGTATATGTTTTTCCATCCTTTTACTTTCAACCTACTTATGTAGTCATATTTGAAGTGAGTTTCTTGATTTTTTTTTAATCCACTCTGGTACTATTTTTTAATTGGTATATTTGGGGTAGCACCTGTGGCTCAAGGAGTAGGGTGCTGGCCCCATATACTGGAGGTGGTGGGTTCAAACCTGACCCCAGCCAAAAACTGCAACAACAATAACAAAAAAATTGGTATATTTGAACCATTTATATTTAAGGTAATTATTGATAGGTTAGGATTTAAGTCTTCTATTTTATTATATTTGCATAGTCACAGATATGTAATACTGAATATTGCTTTGACCACAAATTATAATATAACTATAGTGGGAAGATGGGAAGAAGGGAAATTTTTGTATGGAAAATGCCATTATATTATGCATGACCGTATGTACCAAATATTACATAATTATGATTTGTTGTATCTGGAACCCAATGCATATGTAAAAATATAAGCCCACACAGAACTCTCAGAGAGAGGTATATTGGCTTTCTTAACACAAGGTGGCTGAATAATTCTAATTAGTTAAGTCCTCTGGTTTGTTAAGTGCCAATTAAATGACATTGCTTATTTCTGTTTTGTTTTGTTGTGCTTCTGGGCCAAGCCAGAGCCTATCTTCCAATCAATACGTACTTTGATTTACCTTTATCAAGCTGGGGACTTTCAAATTATTCTCTGATTTTTAACTCCAGAAAATACAAGGTATTTCATTCTAAACGCCCTTTGCTCTGCGTTAAGTGATTTCAATGGTCTCTGCTGCCAGTTTCCTCTGCTCTTCAATGTGAGTAGTGTTAATTCAGTTCTCAGAGTCCCTAGAGACTCATGCAAGCTTCATTTCTGATTTATTTTTGTCCTGACCAGATGGCTTCAGGTTCCTGTGACTGCGCGGCATCTTTTGGATTATCCTATCTTTCCTAGTGCTCAAGGTGAGGGTTGATTCTTATGAAGTACATTCGTTAGCAAGAAAAATTTAGACATCAAAAAAAAAAAAGAAAAGAAAAAGAAAAGCTTAGACACCATAACCGAAGTTATTAGCGTTAATATATTTTCATAAATTTTGTAGCAGAGGGTCGTTAGTTTGTTTTTTGATTTTTCAGAAGATGCAGCCAATGGCAAGGCAGCAGCTGGCAGGACTGAGCAGAGGAAGGGAACTCTACAGGAAGTTCTGAAGGCCCCTGACTAAGCCCTTCTTTGCCTTTAAGGATGTGGCCATGAAAAAAAAAAACCAATATTTTTAATAAAGCTAATAGACATGAAAAGGAAGATGTGAAGTTTAAAGAAACAATCAATCAAAACTGACAAATGTAATATTTCACTGTGAGATTGAAGGATTCACTTCATCCAGAGAGCATATTTGGCTTTTGTTAAAAAATGCTTCTTGGACATTCTGACATGATGAAAGCTCTCATATCAGCCAAGACTAAAGCTGAATATGCTCTGGTGAGCAGGTTTTGAAACCTTGGAAAACATGCAGGAAGCCATGCAACACAAATTCATGGCATTTGGACGTACACACATGTATGCATGTGTGCACACATACCAGCACACATATAATCCAGGAGTTATGAATTACCATTGCCAGGGGTTTAAAAAGTGCTTATTGTTCAGAATGCTGTCAGGACACATAATTAACAAAGATGTTCAGATTGTTGGTTATGTTTCCTAGATTAGTTTCTCTTACGGCCTATATCCTTGCATGCAATGCTGAATCCCAGTGGGCTCTAAAATCAGGGTTTGCTAATTTGCTAATTAGTTTTTATTTTAGAGAAACAAAATCAGTAATGTATGACTTTTTTTTTTTTTTTGGAGACAGAGCCTCAAGCTGTCGCCCTGAGTAGAGTGCCGTGGCATCACAGCTCACAGCAACCTCCAACTCCTGGGCTCAAGCGAGTCTCTTGCCTCCGCCTCCCAAGTAGCTGAGACTACAGGCATCTGCCACAACTCCCGGCTATTTTTTGGTTGCAGCTATCATTGTTGTTTGGCAGGCCCGGACTGGAATCAAACCCACCAGCTCAGGTGTATGTGGCTAGTGCCTTAGCTGCTTGAGCCACAGGCAACCAGACAATATATGACTTTTTGATTCTAATTAACCTACTATGTGCCTTGTTTTGGCTGACCCTAGGGAACACAAAGGTTAATAAAGTAGTGAGTCTGCCTTATAAGCCAATGAGAGGCATTCTCCAACAAAAGCAATTATTATACAATGCTGTCTGTAAATAGTGCTATATCAGTGGTTCTCAAACTGTGGGTCACGACCAATGAAAATACATCCTGCATATCAGATATTTACATTACGATTCATAACAGTAGCAAAATTACAGTTATGAAGTAGCAACAAAAATAATTTTGTGGTTGGGGGTCACCACAACATGAGGAACTACATTAAAAGTCATGGCATTAGGAAGGTTGAGAACCACTGTGTTATATAAAGGTGAAAACCATGCAATTAAGGGGCGGGCTAATGAATCTGGGAATTCTTTGCAGATTTCATTTAGACCTTGAAAACTGATAGCTTCACTGACGGGCTGATGTGTTCTGTGTGGGTTTGGGAGGTAAGAATGGTAGAAAGGAGTTATGATACATTCACCATAAATAAAAGTAGAAGCCAGAAAGACTAAAGAATGTTTATGAAACTAGGAGCAAAGTAGTGTTTTAGAATGTGGTTGCAAGAGATGATGTGAGAGAATAGAGAAAAGAAAGACTATGTCAACAATAGAAAACAATGGAAATAATAATTACTACATATTGCTTGCTTTATGAGGTCTGACAATTAAGTTGGTGAACTCATCCTAGAAAAAGTGCTACAGGCTCGGTGCCTGTGGCTCAAGTGGCTAAGGCACCAGCCACATACACTTAAGGTGGTGGGTTCGAATCCAGCCTGGGCCCGCCAAACAACAATGATGGCTGCAACCAAAAAATAGCTAGGCGTTGTGGTGAGTGACTGTGGTCCCAGCTACTTGGGAGGCAGAGACAGGAGACTTGCTTGAGCCAAGGAGTTGGAGGTTGCTGTGAGCTGTGATGCCACGGCACTCTACCCAGGGGAACAGCTTGAGGCTCTGTCTCAAAAAAAAAAAGTGCTACAGACCTCATTGCTGAATATCTCTATCATTACCAGATGGCCAAGGGGAGTAGTTAGAAGATGACTATAGTGATATTCAGTGATGAGGTATGTAGCACTTTTTCTAGGATGAGTTTACAAACTTAATTGTCAGACCTCGTACGACAATTTCTGGTATGGCCATACCGGAAAAGGAGTTCCAAAACTGTTTTGAAGGGTCAACTGGGTGCTGGCACTGGTACATAGTTTCCCGAGGGGAGAACCTCAAAGGTGACTGTAGTGATATTCAGCAGTGAGGTAGGTAGCACTTCTATGATGAGTTTGTGAGCTTAATTGTCCGACCTCATATATTGGCAACATGCTAAGTACTTTTCACCCATTATCACATTTAACGAACACAACTCTCTGAGGTGGGTATTGTTATTTCTATTTTACAGGTGAGACTGAGGCATGGAGAATTTCTATAACTCAACACCTCAATCTGGGGTATTTGCCTGTAACACATGCTGAGGAATTCTGTTGGGGCACTGAAAGGGAGCTAAGCTGGAGGATTTGATTGGTGGATCTCACTCTGCTCCTCCTCATCTTCATACATTCTTACATTAAGTGTTCTCATCCTTATTTTTTCTTCCACACTTTATTCAAACTAAGTCCCACCAAAGCCATGTGCTTGAAGTATTGATTCATGTGTGCTTTTTAGCTCACTGACTTATCTGTTTCCTTAAAGGAAAGGATTTTGTCTGTCTTTTCGTATCTTCCCCAGAGTGAGAAGCTGAACACACATGGTGGTTAATTGATTGATTAGAATTCCACTGAGCATTCATTCCACTTATCAGGGGTCCTCAAACTTTTTAAACAGGGGGCCAGTTCACTGTCCCTCAGACCATTGGAGGGCTGGACTGTGGGCCCCGGGACGAGTCAGCTGCTAAGCAGGACAGGCAGTGGCAGCAAAAACACCCGGTGGGCCTGATAAACATCCTAGGTGGGCTGCATGTGGCCCGTGGGCTGTAGATTGAGGACGCCTGACTTAGGTACTTACCTGTAATGCTTGTTGACTGCCTGATTGAACACCTTCATTAACCCCATCTGGGAAAGCAGTTCTTCTGCATATGTGCCAGATCCAATGCTGGGCACTGTCACTTCTGTGGTTTCACTTAATCCTACATGTGTACTGTCCATTCTTATTTTACAAGATGAGGAGACTGAGGTCCAGTGCGGTTAGGTAACATGTGTTAAAAACATATTGTTAAATTATTATCGTGCTAACTTACTTGAATAATGACTAATGATAGACTGATTTTATCTAACAAAGGATGTATCTACATGTTCAATGAAGAAGAGACGAGTATGAAGGAAAACCACAGCCATGTTTGGAAATGGTGAATTTTACGTTCCTCTTATTGGGTAAAATGGTGACTGGTAAAGGGCCCAGTGGCACGTCCTGCCCTTGGACAGAAGACTGAGTCCCTGCTATATTTAGTTTGTTTCACCCATGCAAATCTCATGGTGGAATTTGATCCCCAGTGTTGGAGGTGGGGCCTATTGGGAGCTGTTTGGGTTATGGGGGCGTGGTGCTGTCTTTGTCTTTATAGTAATAAGTGAGTTCCAGCTCTACTAGTTCTCCCAAGAGGTGTTTGCTGAAAAGAACCTGGCACCTACTCATACTCTTGCTTCTTCTCTCACTACGTGAGCTGTACATGAGGGGACCCCTTCCACTTATGCTATGAGTAGAAGCAACCTGAGGTCCTCATTAAAAGTAGAGGCTGGCACCATACTTCTTGCACAGTCTGCAGAACTGAGCCAAATGAACCTCTTTTCTTTATAAATTATACAGCCTTAGGTATTCCTTTAGAGCAAAACAAATGGACTAAGACAGTCCTTAAAGAAAACCAGCTCCCAGTTCCTGTGGCTTAAGCGGCTAAGGCACCAGCCACACACACCTGAGCTAGCAGGTTCGAATCCAGCCTGGACCTGCCAAACAATGATGGCTGCAACCAAAAAATAGCCAGGCATTGTTGTGGGTGCCTATAGTCCCAGCTACTTGGGAGGCAGAGGGAGGAGAATTGCTTGAGCCCAGGAGTTGGAGGTTGCTGTGAGCTCTGATGCTACAGCACTCTACCCAGGGGGATAGCTTGAGGCTTTGTCTCAAAAAAAAAAAGAAAAAGAAAGAAAGAAAGAAAAAGAAAACCAGCTCCCTTCCCAGAATTTTTCAACTACTGCCTCCCAGTCACTCAGCAACCAAGCTCGGCTGACCATGGGGTTTTATGTTCCTTCTGACTCTGATAATGAGTTAACTGTTGCTTTGGGATTATGGCTGTGAAGCAATATTTAGCACCTGAAAGTTAGATGGTGGAGAAAGGCAAAAAAACCTAAGTTCAATCATCATAATAAGAAATATTAGAGCCCACTTCCTGTCCAATAAATTAGTTCCCCTAAGCCCAACCAAGAGAGCAAGTCACAAAGACCACTTTGGTCAATGTTATAAGCAAGCAGCTTTTATTTATTTATTTTGAGATGGAGTCTCACTTTGTTGCCCCTGTAGGGTGCTGTAGCATCTTAGCCCACAGCAACCACAGCCTCCGGGGCTCAAGTGATTCTCTTGCCTCAGCCTCTCGAGTAGTTGGGATTATAGGCAACCACCACAATGCTTGGCTGTTTTTTAGAGGTAGGGTCTCGCTTTAGCTCAGGCTGGTCTCCAACTTGTGAGCTCAGGCAATCGGCTCACCTCAGCTTCCCAGAGTGCTGAGATTACAGGCATGAGCCACCGCCTCCTGGCCTTGTAAGGGGCTTTTAAATTAATTGGTTAGTTGATTGTACCATTCTCCTGAAACATTTATTTAGTTATAACAAGATATGTTGCCCATTGCCAAGACTCCACCTTAGCTGGTGAGCAGATAAAAATTCTACTGGATTGATTTATGCTCTCTGTCTGTTGTGTTTCTAATGCTTGTGTGATTTTATTTGCTATTTGAGCCAAAATCTGATATAAATTATGGATAACATGATCTAGTCCAGGAACTCCTAGCTTGAGTATAAATCGTTGCTCAATTCAGTGAAATACAGTGACTTGGATTCCTTCTGTAAGATAACATGTAAAAATACTAATAAAATGAGAGCACTGGTGGATTCTGTTTTGAATGCTTGGAAAGACTGAATGAGTATACCCAAAGAGCAAAGCATATTTTTATGTGGCAAATGTAGGAAATCCACTTGATCACACCAAAAGAAAGTCTGAGAAATGCACAATGAGAAGGCACAAAAGTGTTGTTTATGATAGGTACCACTTATTGTCTGAATTTATTGGTTTGATTGTAGATGAAAAAACCTTGAATAGAGTTAAACAAATCATAGAACAGTTTTGAGTGTGTATGTATAGATTTGTGAGAAAATAATTGGACTGTAGTTTGCATCATTAGTCCCATGTCTCATCCTAGTCTTGATATTTTCCTGGTTTGTTGAAGGTTCTGAGAAACATCAGAAACAATAATTACTTTTTGGTGGCCCAGTGTCCAGTTAAGGCATATAAATGTGTCAAGATTAATATTTTCATAGTGAGGATAGCAAAGAATGAAATTATAAGTCTTAGGTTAAAATCTGGTACCATTTAGGCTTATAGGTGTGGGTCTAAGAGTCTTACTAGAAGATCTGGGGCTGCATGAGAAATTTAACAGCTGGCTTGGTGCCTGTAGCTCAGTGGCTAGGGCACTGGCCACATACATCAGTGTGTTCAACCCCAGCCCAGGCCTGCCAAACAACGATGACAACTACATAGCTGAGGCTTAGCACCTGTAGCACAGTGGTTATGGTGTCAGCCACATACACTGAAGTTGGCTGGTTCAAACCCGGCCCAGGCCAGATAAACAACAATGAGAACTGCAACAAAAAAATACCCGGGCATTGTGGTGGGTGCCTATAGTCCCAGCTATTTGGGAGGCTGAGGCAAGAGAATCGCTTAAGCCTAGGAGTTTGAGGTTGCTGTGAGCTGTGACGCCACAGCACTCTACCGAGGGTGACATAATGAAACTCTGTCTCAAAAAAAAAAAAGAAAAAAAAAGAAATTTAACAGCTGGAAAGATTGGCTGTTGTTCCAGTTGTTTGAGAAAAGGCAAATTCAGTGTTTGGAAATGAAGGTGTTTCAAAAATGGAATAAAGTAAAGAGTAGGGCGACCATGTAAACCATCTACTATATTGAGATACTACAAAATAAAAATAATAAAGAAAAAAAGAGGATTCAAATAATAAAATAAGTGTCTATTGTCCTGATTCTTGATCTTAGCTGGAAGGTCTTGGCAAGGAGAAGTCCACTTCAGGATGTATTTGCTTCTGGAATCATTTTGGTGTGCCTCAGAGTTAAATCTTTGGTGGGCCTGGAGAGATGTCTAGGTGGTAGGCTCCTTAGCACACTGATACTGGTTTGGATGTACTTATGAATGCTCCTTTGGAGTTTAAATGCAGTAATTGTAGTTAAAAGTCCTGAAGTGGTCTTTCCCAGGACATGTTTAAGGCTAACTTTTGTTGATTTCTCTTCCAATAACTCCAATCTCCTGACTTCAGATCATGTAAAGGTATATCTGTTAGTATTTTTGTTTTGGAAATGCAGCTTGTATCTATTGGGTATAATGTCATTTTTGACAATATTTAATAAGCTTGAAGTGTTAACAATGTGGAATCTGATAGAGGAAGAGTTACTAAATCTCATGTGTCTTCCTGGAACCATTTCACATAGGGAGAGCCTCTGAGGATTTTGAGATGATGATTGCATTATCATTAAATCATTATCATTAGATTTTAAGTCAGGGGAGATTAAACTCTTTTGAACATAGGAATGATTTTGATTTTAAAAGATTATTAATCCATTCTATATTGCCAAAACTTAATAAGTCAATGTGGACAAGGAAGTTTTTGTTTTAATGGGGGTATTTTGCATATTTTCTTAGGCGTTTCATCTGTAAAGTGAGATTTTTCTATCTCTGGAGAGTCATCCATGTACTATCCAGGTGGGAAAAGTAAAATCTACTTATCATCTATCTTTTTTGTGACACTCTACATGTATTTGCTGTGTAGCAAGAGAAAACGTCAAGCCAAGTATAAAACTAATAAACCATTATTAAAATATTATTCAAAATTTAGTGACTTGGGCAATTGAATGAAATCTATTTGGAAATTTTCAAATGATTTTTATTTATTTATTTTTTTGAGACAAGAATCTTACTTTGTCACCCTTGGTAGAGTGCTATAGTGTCATAGCTCACAGCAACCTCGAACTCTTGGGCTCACGCAATTCTCCTCCCTCAGCCCCAAGAGTAGCTGGGACTACAGGCATAAGCCACCATGCCCAGTCCTTTAAGGCAGGAGTTCTGACCTTTGCCTTTCTCTACAGCTTTTCTTGGGTTATGTTAACAACAGAGAAGGCAAGATTTGGCTACCTGTCTCAAGTAAAATTTTCTCAGCAAAATTTTTTGAAGTTGGAACAGTTTATCTTTATTAACATTGTAAATAATTTTACAGATAAAAGCACTAAAAGTCTGGATATGGTCTCTGATGACATTAAGTGGCCGTCTTGGCAATGCCAATGCCCATTACTGTACATGTGACAGTTTTGAGAAGGCCACTATTTATTTTCTTCTGTGGGGTGGATTATCATATTTGAATAAACCTTTTAGGATAGTGGTTCTCAACCTGTAGGTCATGACCCCTTTGTAACAATGAAAATACATCCTGCATATCAGATATTTACATTACGATTCATAACAGCAGCAAAATTAGTTGTGAAGTAAAAAACAGTTGTGAAGTAGCAATGAAAATAATTTTATGGTTGGGGGTCACCACAACATGAGGAACTTTATTAAAGGGTCACAGCATTAGGAGGCATTAGGAAGATTGAGAACCACTGTTTTAGGATTCGTAAAATCAGATTAAAGTGAGTGTCTTTAGAATTCTTATGGTAGGCTCAGCGCCTGTGGCTCAATCGGCTAAGGCGCCAGCCACGTACACCTAAGGTGGCGGGTTCAAATCCCCAGCCCGGGCCCGCCAAACAACAATGATGGCTGCAACCAAAAAATGGCCAGGCGTTGTGGTGGGCGCCTGTGGTCCCAG
>CAUYQV010189899.1:0-13406 GCA_963574575.1 Galagoides demidoff
AGGATGCCACCGTTTTTTGCACTGGCATCCCCCAGCTGACTCTCCTCTCCTCACGCCTGCACCACAGTCAGCACAGAACACCACCAGCCCTTTCCCTCTCCACTTCTCTCAAGGAGATGCCCAAGAATCAGAACTCCATAGGTAATAAACCTCCAGATCTCGGAGTGGGTGGATGGGGACTCCTCGGAGTTCAATGTTGCAGGTGGGGAATATATACAGATTTATACAGTTTTACAGTTTTATGCCTGGCCAGAGGGTGCCGTGGCACGCCAGCAGGGGTAGGAGGTCCAGTTTTTAGGGGGTCTCGCCTGTGGGATAGAGTGGGAGGAAGTTTGAACGCTGCTCATTTGTTTGCATGGAGTAAACTGCAAGCCCTTGTTGTGGGGGAGGGGACTCCCATCCGCTTGGTGGTGGATTCTGTACCTTTTGGTTGTATTTTTGGGGTTGCAGCTTGCCTCAGGAAAGTTGAAGTGTGCTCCTCAATCTTCTCTCTTGGCTCTGCTCCAAACCATCAGCTAATTAGCTAAACTTCTGCCCTTTCAGCCTCCTTTTGGATGGGAGCTTCTGTAAAAAGCTGGCTACAATCTGCTATCTTGGCTCTGCCCCCCCTTAATTATTTCTTGAAAATATCTAGAGATATACAATTAACAAGATAAGCCACTCACACATGTACGTATTCAAATCTGCGGGACTCTCCTTTAAATTGAATATTAGATATGTGAGCCAAATTTAAAGTGGAAAAATGGGCCTATCTCTAGTCTTTTACTTGTCACACCTCAACATTTCATACAAGGCTCTTATAGGCTTACAATGTTGCCATCCTTCAAGAAAAATTTTATTTCCTGAAAAATCAGAAATACTTCATCTGCAGTAGAAAAACATTTACTTCATCTGCGTTTGTGTTTAATTTAGCACTGTAAAATTCAACTTAGCTTAACCTTCCTGTGCTCTGGGCCTCTTTCATGATACCATTATTTGTGTTCTAACTTAAATATCCCTTTTTAGTACTTCATAGTACCTATGCAAATCACTGTGTTACCCTTCTAGGCTGTAATCTCTGACTTTTAGGTACAAAGCCTTACTCAACTTTATATACCCAATGCCTTTCACAGTGCCTGAACATAATCTGTGCTTAATAGGCACCTGCCGATGCATTAATAAATTCAAATGGCCCAGATTAATGGACCTAACTGAAATGAAACAAACCCGATTTGAGGTGACTCTCAAAGAAAATTGAAATAAAGCAGTATATACTAACTATTTTTTGTTCATAGTATGTAAACCCAAAATTGGAGAATTAATTAAAACTCCCAAGAGGTGAGACTTGCCACTAGACCACGTAGGTAAAAAGAATTGGTGGCAGATTCTGCAAGAAAGCGCTGTCTACCCCAGGTTTTCACTTCTAACGCCTGGTGGCGCTACAGGCTAAAAAGTAGGAGGAGGAGCCATTGCCACAGTCTCCATCTTAGAAAGGATAAAATCCCTTCTAAGGCGCTGGGCACAGAAGCGGTTTGGAAACTTGGGTTACGGGCTCAGACGTCAGAGCTTTTTTTCAAACGAAGGAGGACTCTTAACTCCTCCTAGAGAATTTCCGAAGACATCATTAAAGGTAGCGTACTCGGAGGATGTTCAGGATATTGTGCAAGAGAAAATCTGGCAGAAAAGGCAAGCTATGTGTTTTCATTTTCTTCCTGGGCGCTGGACAGGCAACATAGGACAAGGAAAGCTGCTATTGATGGCCAGAGTTTCTGGAGATTGGGGTTAGCAGCTGAAAGGGGAGCGTCTGCCAAGCGGTGGGAAGATAGGCAAGAGCAGAGTCGATTCAAAAGGCATCCAAGGACATTTTGCGTTGGCCCACGGAAGAGCCATTGCTCCCAAATAGGAGCTCTGCATTTCCAAGTATTACCTGTAAACTCCCCTTTTGTTTTCTGAGAAAAGTCTGTGAGTCTGAGAGGTAACTGTACCTCCCCACCTTTGAAAAAAAAATTTTTTTTTTTTTTGCAGTTTTTGGCCGGGGCTGGGTTTGAACCTGCCACCTCCGGCATATGGGGCCAGCGCCTTACTCCTTTGAGCCACAGGCACCTCAGAAAAATTCTTCTGAACATTCCAGAATGTGCACGGGAAGCATGCGTGTTTCCATCACTGGAAACTACACGCGTGGTCTCAATTCTCATTTTCATAATAATGTACAGTGCAATAGTTGGGTAAGTAATTTGTTCATTTGTGGGGGGAAAATCGCTGGATGAAGAACAATCCAAGGTAAGTTAAATTCTCACAGAAAAGAATGGTAAATGTTAATATCAACAGTAGTCCAGCATCTCTTAGGTCCAAATTATGAAAATCAGTGACAAAAATCTTGAAATGCATGCCCCCTCTGCAACCTGATTTTCAAAGTCACAGTAAGTAATTAGGAGCCAGCTCACTGAATTCTCCAGGCTCACTGAATTCTCCAACCTTCTGAAAGCACTCACCAACTTTTTTTTTTCTTTTTGAGACAGAGTCTCACTTTGTCGCCCTTGGTAGAGTTCCGTTGCCTCATAGCTCACAGCAACCTCAAACTCTTGGGCTCAAGTGATCATCTTGCCTCATTCTTTTTCACTTTTAGTAGAGACTGGGGTCTCTTGCTCAGGCTGGTCTTGAGCTCAAGTGATCCACCCACCTAGGCCTCCCAGACTGCTAGGATTACAGGCGTGAACCACCACACCTGGCCTCCCCAAACATTTTAAATACTGCTATTTGCTCCAAGAAAATTACCAATTTTAGTGCTACATAGCAAATACTCAGGCGATTTACAGCAGAAATAATTTCAGAATTATCTTTCTTCATATGAAGGATGTTGGATGACAATGCTGTTGGATGAAATTCCATGGAATTGGTTGGGTTAAGGTTGCTTCATCTTGGAGCACTTCCACAAACAGATTTCACCTCTCTGAGGATCATGATGTCATCATTCTGGGATAAAAAGAAAATGCCTTAATCCTTCCTTGTAGAATTCTCTTTGTATTGGATGTTAAAAATATTTTATATTCTGCCAACCCATTGCAGGATAAAGAGAAGAGAGTTTATGCATTACTTTATTGCTAATGAAATTAGTTTCCTGGTAGCTCAAAACAAAACTATATCATCGTTGGCATCCTTGCTTTTGGTCTTCAGATAAAAGGTAGAAGAAAATATCACCTTTCTCAATAAGATTATGGTTGTTATTTTGTGGCTCTACCTTCAGTAGTGTTTTCTCTTTTTCTGAAGTATAGCTAATTGTCCATTTACAGTCAAAATGTATTGATGGCTCAGCTATTTTTATTTTTTTATTTACCACACCAAGGTCTGTTTAGATGCTAGTAGCCTTGTTCTTCTTTATTGTTAAGCACAGAAAAGGAACACACTTTTTTTCTGTCCATACCTAATTTCCTGCCTTATTTCCTAAGTTGGGGATAATTTATTTTAAATTAAAACTTTGAGTAGACTATCATAGCAGATATTCTGAAGGGTGATGAGAAAACTCATCCCAAGTCTGTACCCAAGTAATAGTCTTCATAGACTCCTAGAGAAGGTCAAGATGTTTATTTTTAAGTTAGCTTTTGCTTTTCCTGATATTTCATAGATGGTGAAATAAGATGGATGTGATAGTCTACTTCTCAGCACAACTATTCTTCATTTACTTAATTCAGATAACTATTTACTTCATTAATATTATGTAGTTTTTATTTTTGTTTGAAATAAAGTCTTATGATGACAGTGAAGACAAAAAATCAAATATAGATATAAAACAATAGGAGAAAGTTATTGGTAGAAACAAATGTCTCTTTTGTTATTTAATGCATAAATCTGCAGAGTTGTGTGGTGTATTAATTTCAATGCTACATTTGTGTTTTCGAGGCCATATTTTCTGGAAGATGTCACAAAGAGGAATAATGGAATGCTTAAATCCCCATATGAGGCAAAGTTTGAGTCTTTACATTTTACTTAGCAAAGACCATTCAGGGTCCTGAACTCCTGGAGGGTAGTTCCTTCATTGCTAATTTAGTAGAGATTTGGGGCCTGAGAGTGTGGAAGTTAGGGGATGGGGGCAATGAGAGGTCAATTAATAATTCTAAATATTAATGACAGCATTTTCAGTCAACAGATTCAGGATTTGCTACTAAATGTAAATTGGATGCAGAGTTGGTATGCAGACCCAGTGGAGCATAGATAGAAACTGCAATTTTCAATTGTTAAAGAGACATTGTTTGCATTTTTCTAAGTTTAATTGAGACTCATAGATATAAATAACCATTTACCAGTGTGTTCCTGGACCTGAGAATGTGCTAGGAAATCCTTTCAGAACCAAAGTTTTTGTAGATGGCAAGAGTTGGATATGGATAGAGCAGTGTTCATACATATACCTTGTATGCCAATTCCCATATCTTCTTTCACTTGCCAGGACAATGGTGGCAGGAAATATCCTAAATAGGTATGGGCAGGTTTCTCAATGGAAAGAAATAAGTTGAGGTTAATTTAACCATAACAGGGAGAGGGAAGGGAGGGGAGGGAAGAGGATGGGTGAAGGGAGGGTGATTGGTGGGATCATGCCAATGGTTCATCTTATAAGGGTACATGTGAATCTTTCTAAATGTAGACTCTAAATATCTTAACACAATAGCTAAGAAAATGACATGAAGGCTATGTTAACCAGTTTGATGAAAATATTTCAAATTGTATATAAAAATAGCACACTGTACCCTATGACAGTATTAATGTACACAGCTATGATTTAATAAAAAAAAATGTTGGGTGGTAGGTCATTGTGTAGATCCAGATGTGCACTGTTATTCACCAAAGCTGTGGGTTATTAGTGATTTTACTCTGTTGTTCTATAAAGTACTAATCTCAGGAAAAATGTCTTCTTTCTCTGGCTATCACCTTTTCTGTAAGAGATTTGGATGTAAGATATAATTGAGAAATATCTTTAAGGTTTTCTAAACTTAATGAAGTTAATGAAAATTTTAAGTAAAACATACAGGTTTTTTTTTTAATCCCTTACTAAAACCCACAGGTTCCAAGGCAATCCTAATGTACAGCATGGATTCTGAGATGAAAGGATGAAAGACTATCTTTGAATACTATCTTGATGTAAAAGACTGCACAACCCTATAATCACGTTATCACTTACAAATCACATCCCAGGGAACTAGTTTGAGATCATAGTTGCTGATTTTTCTGTTTCATATCCAGGCCAAAGAAAAAAACAGATGCTTTGTTTTCATAATACCGCCTTCCCTTCACCCTAAAACCTTTGGTAGAGGTAGATAGAGAAGAAACAAATACAATGCCATTATCGCTGCCAGAGATCTGGAGTTTCCCCAAACTGAAAATGAAACATAATATAACCATGTCTTCATTTTCACCTAACTGCCTCTACACTTAACATCATGAGAATAGAACCTCAGAGTGCATGAACTTTGCTATAGACAGAGACTTAGAAAAATGCTCAAGCAACCCATTCACTACTGTTACCCCAGTATGTGTACCACTCTATCAAAATGAATGTGAAGAATCTGTTTGCTCTGGGCAGTGCCTGTGGCTCAAGGAGAAGGCTGCCGGCCCCATATACCAGCGGTGGCGGGTTCAAACCTGGCCCTGGCCAAAAACTGAAAAAAAAAAGAATCTGTTTTCTCTGACACCCTAGAATTGCAAGGCCAAGTTATGTGTGAGCAAAATAGCAGCTTCACCGAGCTAATAAGCAGCATGGTGTTGGTGTGGGTGGTGGTGTTTGATGGCAGTGGCAATTCATCCTTCATGTTACACTTTATGCAGAAAGGAATATGTAATGTTCAAGTTGGTGGCAGTGGAAAGAGACTAGATCTGGAAGGCTTTCATGACCTATCAATTACTAAAGGACTTGAGTTTTGGTCTGTTTAGCATGTAAGCCTAAGACAGGACACCACCTCGTTTCTTAGTTATAGTAATCTAGCCAATCATAGACTTAAGGTTACGGTTAAGGACACTGAGATGCTACCTTTGTCCTCTGTGATGAGACTACACCTGCATCTGGTCAGTTGTTTCTTTCAGCTCTGCTGACCACATCTTGGAGGTCTCAGAGAAAGTTTCAGACTCCTCACTTAGCAGCTACGTTTTTATTAGCACGGTCTCAGTATTCTTTTGCTGTCTCGTCTGCCTGCTCCTTTTCATGGTATAAGTTCAAGTAAGTACCCCAATGTGTTGATAAATATTTTCTCATTTTAAAGCATTCCCCCCCATCTTTTTGCCCTCCCTCCTTCTTCAGATTTCTTCATTATTTATTAATTTTCTATAATGTATTCAGTAGTTAACAAGCACTTAGCTATATGTTCTTTTTAAGGTGAAATTTCAATTGTGATCTTAATAAAAATGCAATAATTTACTAGATTGCCAAAACCTGTTAAGAGTTTTGGCCTGTTTTAACATGGGGTGAGAAGATGTCTGAGATTCATGGGAAAGGTCATATATATTATATGGATACATACGTACTGTATACATATGCATAAATATACCTCCATACCGCAGGTTTCACGTCTTCCAATTCAACCAACTGTGGATCAAAAAGATTTTAAAAAATAGCAACACAACAATAGCAAATAAAACACAGTATGGCAACTACTTACATAAAATTTACATTGCATTAAGTCTTAAAAGTAATCTAGAGATTCAAAGTTTGTAGGAGGATTTGCATAGGTTAGATGCAAATACTATGCCATTTTATTTAAGGGACTTCTATATCCACAAAATCCACAGATTTTGGTATCCCTGAAGGTCCTGGAACCAATCCCCCATTGTTACTGAGGGATAAATGTAATTACCTTTAAGGATAGAGGGAGGGAGGGAGAAAAAACACCCAATATATACTCATATCAGGCCACACAGAACTCATGGCAATGCCTGGTCAAGATTTTTGTTTTCAAGGCTATAGATTGTCCTGAAAGACTATGATGTTTCTCCTGAATAAAAAAATAAAATGCCAAGATTCTTGTGCAGGTGTCTTTTTCACAGTTGTTAGTTTTATATGTACTGTGGGAAGAGAATAAAGTACCTTCATCTCCTCTGCTAGAATCACCTTTATTTTGAAATCCTGCTTACTTGAACTTCATGAAATGTATGTATTAATAGATTATGGAATAACTTATAAGTTTGTGTCCTCAAAGGTAAATTGTTGGGAGTGTTACTGCAGGTTCACAAATACCTATTTCTTATTTTTTGTGATATTTTAATATGTTGGACTTTTGTTTGATAGCTGGGTAAAGAAGGCTAGCTTGTATGCTGAAACCATTGATGAGCTAAGATTTATTTCTATCAAATGAGGGCTAGTGGTATGGATAATATCTTTATATTGTTTGGCATTATCTTTGGTAGGGAAAAGTAGTCATATAAATTCCTTTGACTATTCTTTCTCTTAGTTTTTATAATTTACCTCTTGTGGTACTCAAAAGAATCAAATCACTCTTTGGTGCAAAAAGGGAGCAAGTTTAATATGATAAACAGTGTGGTCTTATTTACTTCCTAAATGGCTGATCATTTTATTTTGTACCAAGACTAATGTCACTTGCTTTCATTTTTGTATACTTTGAAAATATTTTTCTCTTAGATGCAAAATTATTTTTTATGATATTTTAATATGTTGGATTTTTATTGAAAATAATCAAAATTATGAAAGTGACTCTTAGGATAATATCTCTGGGCAGTATATGAAAAGTAATGCCAAACATAAGAAATTAAACTTAATGTAATAATGTAATGCTTCATTTTAATTCTTCATTACAATGTAAATAATTATACAAATATATGAATATTTTATTTAGATTTATAAACATGGCATAGATTCTAATTCTAATATATGTGATATATGCAATAATCTCTATTATTAAAGGAGATTAAGAAAATGAGAGCATTTGAAAAGAGTACCCAAGAAGGAATGCGAATTCTCATCAACGGTTAAGAAAATAAATGATTTAAAATAGCACAGTGTAAATAATGCATTGACAGCTGGAAACTATCTACAAAAATAAGGTATTGGTATTTGTTCTATTCTAGAATTTTTTTTCCTTTTCTTTTGAGACAGGATCTGGCTCTATGGCCTGGGCTAGAGTGCCATTGCATCCACCTAGCTAACAGCAACCTCAAACGTCTGGGTTTATTCAAGCCATCCTCCTGCTTTAGCCTTCTGAGCAGCTGGGACTAGAGGCACCTGCCACAACAACCTGGCTAATTTTTCTGGTTTTAGTAGAAACGAGGTTCCACTCTTGCTCAGGCTGGTCTTAAACTCCTAAGCTCAAGTGATCCTCATTCCTTGGGATGATTACAGGTGTGAGCCACTGCCCCTGGCCTATTTCTAGACGCCTTAAGAACATCGAAACAGAAAGAAACATGAAACCTTATGAATTATGAGAACATAACTCTACATGAACATTTAAAACTTTTGCACAATAAAACCTAATGTGTGGCTCGGCGCCTGTGGCTCAAGTGGCTAAGGCGCCAGCCACATCCACCTAAGGTGGCAGGTTCAAATCCAGCCTAGGCCCGCCAAACAACAATGACGGCTGCAACCAAAAAATAGCCAGGCGTTGTGGCGGGCGTCTGAGGTCCCAGCTACTTGGGAGGCTGAGGCAAGAGACTCGCTTGAGCCCAGGAGTTGGAGGTTGCAGTGAGCTGTGAGGCCACAGCACTCTACCCAGGGGGACAGCTTGAGGCTCTGTCTCAAAAAAAAACCCTAATGTGTTCTTAAGTATCATTCATTTCTTTTGAATATCTAAGTTTTTTATTCTTTAACTTATAAGTGGTGCTAGATTTTGTAATTTCCGTTACCTATTTTTTCTCCTTTAATATTTCAAATGACCTACCAGTCATCATCTACCTTTAGGATGTAAGTGATTCATTTCTGACCCTAATAAAGTTTTGCAATCTGAATAAAGAGTGTCTTTTAAAGACTTGAGTTTTGGGGTTTTATTTGCCTGGATGTTTAATACAGTGCCTAATGCTCAGTATTAATGAATGAACATATTTTGAATTATTATAATATTAACATAAAAGTGATAATCATTAAACACAAAAATAATATCAGCCATACAGAATTAGGCATTTGTTTTCTAAAGGGAACCTGTGATAGCCACATTTTTTTTTTTTATCCAAGTAAAGAAAAATGAGAACTTTTAAAATGTTATGCCATGGCTCAGTGCCTATAGCTCAAGTGGCTAAGGTGCCAGCCATATATACCAGAGCTGTTGGGTTTGAGTCCAGCCCAGGCCTGCCAAACAATGACAACTACAACCAAAAAATAGCTGGGCGTCGTGGCAGGTGCCTGTAGTTCCAGCCACTCGGGAGGCTGAGGCAAGAGAATTGCTTGAGCCTAGGAGTTGGAGGTTGCTGTGAGCTGTGATACCACAGCTCTCTACCCAGGACGATAGCTTGAGGCTCTGTCTAAGAAAAAAAAAAAAGTTATGTCATTAGTACATTTACTAAATCAGCCATTCAAGTCATCTAGAAATATAGGAGATAGAAGAACAGATTAAATGACTCCATGAAGAAACTATCAAACAAATCCAGAATACAGGACATCCTAAACAACAACTGGTCTGGACACTTAAAAAAAAAATTCAATGTCATAAAAATGAGGACTGTTACAAATAGATGTTAACACCCAAATACAATCATGAAACTTCATTTTAAAAGTTTCTAAGACCTCCCTTGTAACAAGTGGTTAAGAAAATAAGTGCATTTGTAAAAGGAATTCAACAGTGAATGTGAGTTCTTATCAAAGTTGAAGAAAACTGGAGAAGGATAATGGAATTTAATAATTAATGTGTTTTAGATAATATTGTTAAATTATTGTTGATTTTCTTAAAGTGTGATAGCATTGTTCTTATGAAGGATAAATGTCCTTATACTTAAGAGACATCTGCTGAATATTTGGAGGTGAAGTATTGTGATGTCTGCAAGTTTCTTTGAAATAGGTCAGCAAAAAAGGGGTATGTGTGTATGTAGAATAAGATAGAACAAGTATGGAAAAACAAAGTATTAGCTTGGATGGAAAGAAGGGTTGTGTTTATTGTATTTCCATGTATTTGAAAAATTTCTTAATGCAAATATTTTTAAGTTATTAGACTCTTTTTGATGAGTCTATATGCAATTGGTAAACAAATATTGATACCTTATTATTAACTAAAGTCAGTCTATAGTTTGGACTAGGGTTCACTCTTTATACTCTTCTATGGATTTTTATAAATTTATAACATCATCTATCCACCATTGCTGTATAGTAAAGTTTCATTGCCCTAAAACTCCACTGTTTTGTTTTCCTCATTCCTACTCCTCCCCTCCACCTAGAAACTGCTGATTTTTTAAATGCCTTTATAGTTTTGCTTTTACCAGACTGTCATATAGTTGGAATAATTCGGTTTGTATCCTTTTCCGAATTGGCTTCCTTCACTAAGCAGTATGCATCTAAGTTTGCTCCATTCTTTTTGTGGCTTGATAACTCATTTATTTTATCAGTATTTTAAACATAGAGATGTTAAAAAAAACCTAAAAACAAACTGCAACATAAATAAATTGTTAGGAACCTGATTTAACAAACCATGTCTTTAAGACATATTTTAAGATAATTAGCCAGACCATGTGGTGAGGGCCTGTAGTCTGACCTGCTTGAGAGGGTGAGGTGGGAGTAATGCTTGAGCCCAGAAGTTTAGCAGTGAGCTGTGATCAGGCCACTGCACTCCAGCCTAAGCAACAGAGTGAAACCTCCTTTCTTTAAAAAAAAAATATATTTAGGCAAATTTCAATATTTACTGAGTATTTGATATTTTGATATTATTAACTTTCCTAGATGTGATAATGGACTTGAGGTCATATTCTTTAAATGTTCACATCTGTTACGTATTTTAAAAGTATTGACATGTTCACAAGAAGGAATTACCCAAATTCTCTTGGATATTTTCATGTGGCTCATATACATCAAATTTCATGAACATTTGAAGTGGGAGAAGTACACGAAAGGAATAGTAAGGAGCCAATTTCAGTGTCCACAAGAACGCTGTCTTGATTTCCATGCTTTACCTGGGTTGCCATACTTTTCAGTTAGACTTGAATAGGAGGATGGTAAACTAACCACTACGGAGATGTGCTCGTGCCCAAGCTCTGAGTAAAAACTGGAAATTTTCTAGTCAAAACCCTTTCTCTACTGCATTCCAGAACTGAGGTAACTCACATTTTCTGAAGTTGACTTTTTCCAGTTTAAAAAGAGCAGCTCGGGACTGTGGAAATTAGAATGACTGTGTTTGCTGCGCCATGTTAGATGCAGTGAAAAGCCTTTCAAAATGTAGATCAGACTTCAGTAGATTGGGAGACACTATTTAAAAACATTCAATTTAGATTGTCATCAATCTGAAAGAAAATACTGGGATTTTTGTTTTGGAGAAAATTAACACTCCAGAAGGACGCGGGGTGGCGCTGCAGTCTTAGAAGTAGAATAAAGCCACAAAGCTGACACTCCTTCACCCTGAGACTCAGCGAAAGAAGCAAGTAGGAAGAAGAGGGTTTGTAAAGCGGTCTCTCGGGGAAACTGACGCCCTTGGATTATCCACTTATCCCAGTATCTGCGAAATACTGAGAGACCGAGTCAGCGACAACGTGGTTGGAGCAGGCTTGCTCAGAGACCAGAGGCGATGGAGGCCGGAGAGAGAAAGGAACAACACGTTCTGAAGCAAAGGCAAGTCTTGATCTTCTTTGTTTTGCTGAGCATAGCCCAGGCTGATTCTCAGCCTAGGCACTATTCAGTAGCCGAGGAAACTGACAGTGGTTCCTTTGTGGCCAATTTGTTAAAAGATCTGGGGCTGGAGGTAGATGAGCTATCTGAGAGGGCCCCCCGGGTCGTTTCCAAAGGGAAAAAATTGCAATTGCAGTTCGATAGGCAGACTGGAGATTTGTTGGTAAATGAGAAACTGGATCGGGAGGAGTTGTGCGGACCCGCCGAGCCCTGTGTACTACCTTTCCAGGTGCTGTTGGAAAATCCTTTGCAGTTTTTTCAGGCCGAGCTGTGGATTAGGGACATTAATGACCATTCCCCAGTTTTCCTAGACAAAGAAATAATTTTGAAAATTTCAGAAAGTATCACTCCTGGAACTACTTTCCTGATAGAGCGTGCCCAGGACTTAGATGTAGGAAGCAATGGTCTACAGAGTTACAAAATCAGCTCCAATTTATACTTTCATCTTAAATTGCAAGACAGTCCTGATGGCATAATGTTACCACAGCTGGTGCTGGACAAAGCATTGGATCGAGAGGAACAGTCTGAGATCAGGTTAACCCTCACAGCGCTGGATGGGGGGACTCCACCCAGGTCTGGCACTGCCATGATCCACATTGAAGTCTTGGACATCAATGACAATGCCCCCGAGTTTGCAATGCTACTCTATGAGGTGCAGATCCCAGAAAACACCCCTGTTGGATCTCACATTACTACCGTCTCTGCTAGGGATTTAGACATTGGAGCCTATGGACAAATATCTTACGTATTTTCCCAAGCTTCTGAAGACATTCGCAAAACGTTTCAAATCAATTCAAAGTCAGGAGAACTATTTTTAATGCAGAAACTAGATTTCGAATTTGTTCAGACTTACACAATAAACATTCAAGCGACAGATGGTGGGGGCCTTTCTGGAAGTTGTGTGGTATTTATCAAAGTGATGGATTTGAATGACAACCCTCCAGAACTGACCATAACCACACTTATCAATCAGATTCCAGAAAACGTGCAGGAGACCATAATTGCTGTATTCAGTGTTTCAGATCCTGACTCAGGAGACAACGGAAAGATGGTTTGCTCCATCCAAGATGATCTTCCTTTTTTCCTGAAGCCCTCCGTTGAGAACTTTTACACTCTCGTTACAAATACAGCCCTAGACCGGGAGACCACCTCTGAGTATAATGTCACCATCACAGTCACAGACTTGGGGTCACCCAGGCTGAAAACAGAGCACAGTATAACCTTGCTAGTATCTGACGTAAACGACAACTCTCCCATCTTCACCCAAACCTCCTACACCTTGTTCGTCCGCGAAAACAACAGCCCCGCCCTGCACATTGGCACCATCAGCGCCACAGATAGGGACTCAAGCACCAACGCCCAGGTCACCTACTCCCTGTTGCCAACTCAGGACCCGCACCTGCCCCTCGCCTCCCTGGTCTCCATCAACGCCGACAACGGACACCTGTTCGCCCTGAGGGCGCTGGACTACGAGGCCCTGCAGGCCTTCGAGTTTCGCGTGGGCGCCACAGACCGAGGCTCCCCCGCGCTGAGCAGCGAGGCGCTGGTGCGCGTGCTGGTGGTGGACGCCAACGACAACTCGCCCTTCGTGCTGTACCCGCTGCAGAACGGCTCTGCGCCCTGCACCGAGCTGGTG
>CAUYQV010189904.1:0-18948 GCA_963574575.1 Galagoides demidoff
TTGTTTTTTTTTTTTTGAGACGGAGCCTCAAGCTATCCCCCTCCCTAGGTAGAGTGCCATGGCATCACAGCTCATAGCAACCTCCAACTCCTGGGCTCAAGCGAGTCTCCTGCCTCCGCCTCCCAAGTAGCTGGGACCACAGGCGCCCGCCACAAGCCCGGCCATTTTTTGGTTGCAGGTCATCATTGTTGTTTGGCGGGTCTGGGCTGGGGATTCGAACCCGCCACCTTAGGTGTACGTGGCTGGCGCCTTAGCCAATTGAGCCACAGGCGCCCAGCCTATGCATTTGTTAAATATAAGCCCTACCCCGATAATAAGGCCCAGTGATGGACGTGGCTATGCAGTTCTATGCTGCATAGCCACGCACTGCATTTCCGCGCCTAGCAGTAAGGGAGATTGGAATACCTTTTATCTGCCAAAGCTCCTTTCTCTGAGCCATTTGCACTTGTGCAGGTGCGTGTGTGGTAACTGCAGGCATCCTGTTGCGCCTCTGTTAATGGCTAGGGGAAAGGAGTTCACTCATCACTAGTGCCAGCCCCACCAACAAGGTCGGCTCCCCCTGTCAGGTTCCAGAAGAAAACTGTGTTGGGACCAAAACCGCCGCTAAGAGACCAGTATACACACATGTAAAAACAAAGGAGTGCCTTTATTCAAGCATATGCCTGGGCCACTCCACCCAACAGCTGCGAGGGGGCGACTCCAAAATAAAGCGGAGTGGAGGCGGGGGAGGTTTTTAAAGTGTATAGAGGAATTTCATTGGGCGTTTTGTCCAGAGGGGTTGCCATTGGCTGAGCTGTTGTCAAGGAATGCTTGGCGCCATCTGATAGCCAGAGGTGCTCTAGGGTGGGTTTATGGTTAGGGACTTTCCAGAGGAGGGTTGGCTGTCCACTTCTGATAGACTGGCTCCATCTGGGCTGATTGACCTTGTCCAGAAGTGCAGAGGAGGGTTGCCCAATGGGCTGGCTCTACCTAGGCTGATCTACCTTGCCCAGATGGGGGTGTTGCTGTGGTTTTTCCTGTTATGGGCCTGAGTTCTAAAATGGAGTTATTGCAGCTACTTCAAACTGTATTTGAATAAATGTAGATTGTTGTGTTATGCTTAATAAAAATAAGACATCCCCTAAAAATAAGCCCTAGTGTGTCTTCTTGAGAAAAAATAAATATAAGACAGTGTCTTATTTTCGACGAAACACGGTAATAGAGACAGGGTCTTGCTTTTGCTCAGGCTGTCTTGAACTCCTGAGCTCAAGCAGTCCACCTGCTTTGGCCTCCCAGAGTGCTAGGATTAAAGGTGCGAGCCACTGTGCCTGGCTGATTTCCTTCTTTTTTTTTGTAGTTTTTGGCCAGGGCTAGCGTTTGAACCTGCCATCTCCGGTATATGGGACCAGTGCCCTACTTCTTTGAGTCACAGGCACCACCCTGATTTCCTTCTTTTTTAAGGCTGAATAATATTCCATTCTGTGTAGATAGTACATTTTCTTTATCCATTCATTCATCCATCAGTAGTCTTTGGGTTGCTTCCACACCTGTTGGTTATTATAAATAATGCTGGCATAGGTGTGCAAGAGCTTGCTACATTTTTTTTTTAAATTAATAAACTTTATTTTTTAGAGCAGTTTTAGACTGACAGCAAAATTAGGCAGAAAATACGGAGCATTTATTTATTTATTTTTATTTTTTTAGAGACAGAGTCTCACTTTATCACCCTTGGTAGAGTGCTGTGGTGTCTCTACAACAGCCTGAGCCCAGCTCACAGCAACCTCCAACTCCTTGGCTTAGGGGATTCTCTTGCCTTAGCCTCCCAAGTTGCTGGAACTACAGGCACCTGCCACAAAGCCCGGCTATTTTTTGTTGCAGTTTGGCTGGGGTTGGGTTCGAACCCCCACCCTCGGTATATGGGGCTGGTGCCCTACCCACTGAGCCACAGGCACTGCCCCCCAGAGTGTTCCTTTATAACTTTCATCTCCACATAAGCACAACCTCTTCTCACTTTCTACTACTTTTTTTTTTCGAGACAGAGCCTCAAGCTATCGGCCTGGGTAGAGTGCTGTGGTATCACAGCTCACAGTAACCTCCAACTCCTGGGCTTAAACGATTCTCTTGCCTCAGCCTCCCAAGTAGCTGGGACTACAGGCACCTGCCACAGCGCCCTGCTATTTTTTAGTTGTAGTTGTCATTGTTGTTTGGCAGGCCCGGGCTGGATTTGAACCCGCCAGCTCTGGTATATGTGGCTGGCGCCTTAACCGCTTGAGCTACGGGCGCCGAGCCTCACTATCTACTTCTTGCCCCACAGTGGAATGTTTGTTATAATCATTGATCCTACACTGATATATCCTTTGGACCCAAATCCATACTTTAAATTAGGATTCACTCTGGGTGTACATTCTATAAATTTTCATAAATGTATTAATATAATGACATACATCTGTCATTTTAATATCTTACAAAGTAGTTTCATATAAAACTTAAAAATCCTTAAAAGTCCTTTCCTATTCATGTCGTCCTCCCTGCTAATCATGTGTCTGATGGACAAAGATCAGACCACTGATCTTTCTACTCCCCATTGTTTTGTCTTTCCGAGAACGTCATATAGTTGGAAACATTCAGTATTGGCTTCTTTAACTGAGCAACATGCATTTAAGTTTCCTCCATCTCTTGGTAATGGCTCAATAGCTCATTTCCTTTTAGTGCAGAATAATATTCTGTTGTTTGGACGTACCACAGTTTATTTATACATTCACTTCCTGAAGAACATCTTGATTTTGTTTAAATTTTGGCAATTATAAATAAAACAGTTGTAAATAAATATACACATGCAGGTTTTTGTGTGGACAAGTCTTCAGCTCATTTGGGTAAATACCAAGGAGTGTGATGTCAGCATTGAATGGTAAGAGGCCATTTAGTTTTGTAAGAAACTGCCAAACTCTGCTCTACTATGACTGTACCTATCATTTTGTATTCCCACCAGCAGTATATGAGAGCTGTGGCTGGCATCTTCTCCAGCATTTGCTGTTGTCAGTGTTCTGGGTTAGGTCATTCTAATAGTTGTGCAGTGGTATGCCATTGTTTTAATTTGTAATTCCATAATGACATATGATGTGGAGCATCTTTTCATAAGATTGTTGCCATGTATGTATCTTCTTTGGTGAGAGTGACTGTTCAGGTCTTCTGCCCATTTTGTTTTTTTATTGGTAAGATTTAAGACTTCTTTATAGACTATGTGTGGTGGTTCATGCCTGTTAGGCCTGGGAGGCCAAGGTGGATGGATTGCTTGAGCTCAGGAGTTAGAGACCAGCCTGACCAAGAGTGAGACCCCATTTCTAGTAAAAATAGAAAAAGAACTAGCCAGGTATTGTGGTGAGCGCCTGTAGTCCCAGCTACTCGGGAGGCTGAGGCAAAAGAATAACTTGAACTCAAGAGTATGAGGTTGCTGTGAGCTATGATGCTATGGGACTGTAACCAGGGCATTAGAGTGAGACTGTATTTAAAAAAAAAAAAAAAACAGACTTCTTTGTATATTTTGGCCAACAGTCTTTTTTTTTTTTTTGAGACAGAGTCTCACTATGTGGCCCTCATTATGTGACTCTCACTATGTGGCACTGTGAGTGCCATGGCATCACAGCTCACAGTAACCTTCAGCTCTTGGGCTTAAGCGGTTCTCTTGCCTCAGCCTCCCAAGTAGCTGGGACTACAGGCATATGATACAATGTCCAGCTATTATTTTTTGTTGTTGTTGCAGTTGTCATTGTTGTTTAGCTGGCCTGGCCTGGGTTCGAACCTGCCTCCCTTGGTGTATGTGGCCGGCACCCTAAGCACTGGGCCATGGGTGCCAAGCCTGCCAACAGTCTTTTTATCAGTCATGTCTTTTGTAAATAGTTTCTCCTGATCTGTGTCTTCTCATTCTTTTGACATATGTAGGTTTTAAAATAGCAAAACTTAATGTTATTTAGTATCATGGAAAACCATTTTTAAAGCAGTCCTAGCAAGCAGTTTATTGTTTATTTCATCTTCCATTTTGAAAAACTATATTCTGAAATAATTACTGATTTCCACGAAGTTACAACTCATAGCTTCTGGCCCACCTTCAGCTTTTGTTATCTGCCTGCCAGATAACAGCAGTTCCTAACACCTTTTTAATTTGGCTACAGTTATAAATCTTTACAATCCCTAATTAAAAAGCCAGAATACCTGTTATCTCTGTCAATGCTCTGTCTCTCTCTTTCACTATATTGGTCCTTTTTCCATTGGAAAAGTCAAATAAACTTTTTTTGCTTTCTATCTTAAAAAACAAACATACAAACAAAAAATATACCCATAGTATGAGAGGGTAGGAAAAATTTCTCCTAACCTCTCAGGGTTTCTGGCCGGGTCTAAGAATTAGAATTAAGCTGACATAAAGCAGATTAATAGGAAAATCATACAAATTGTATTTAATAGAATTTTATATGTACATGTGTGTCCCTCCAGAAAAATGAAAACTCAAAAGAAGTGGCTAGGAATCAGTGCTTATTTACTAGGTTGAACAAAGAGTGAATCAACCTATGAATGCATTAACAAATTGTGGTATATGTGTACTCTACAGGATTATTCAGCCATAAGAAAAGTTGGAGACATTATATTGTTTGTGTTTACCTGGATGGAACTGAAACACATTCTTCTTAGTAAAGTATCTCAAAAATGGGGAAAAATCCAGTGATCTCAATACTCATATGAAAATAATATATAAACAACTACCTGCCTGCATGAAAGAAAAAAATAGAAGTATACTCTAGTGAGGAGGAGAAGAGAAGACGGAGAGGGGAAGGGGAGGAAGAAGGTCGATTGGCCATATCTCACCTGATGTGCACAATGTTGAGAGTGTTCAGCATGCCCTGGGGAAGGGCTCAACTACGACTTGAATGTGTTTACCTTGGAAATGAAAACAGTGTAACCTAAACATTTGTACCTGCATTAATCTGAAATTTTTTAAAAAAGTGACATTTATGTAAAAGTGTCTAGGAAGATAAGGGTTAATTTAACAGAGTTTGCACAGATTTTGCTCATCCTTCACTCTCCATCTCTGGTGATTGGAATGTTTCATTCTTCTTGATATTAGAAGGTCATCTTTCACATGGTGGTTTTCTTACCTGCTTTCTTGGAATCAAAGGGTAGGTCAGAGTGCCCTTCTTGGATCTACTGTTTTTTTAGGTGGTGCCTTTCGTTCAAAATAATCAATAGGCCAAGATGTATATTTTGGGGTGGTTTTTCCTGAACTCCAGTAATATCATTATCAATATAATTTTAAGGTATGTGTACCATGTATTAGGTTGAGCATTTTCTCACATGGTGTAGAGCCATTCTGTACAAATACTTTCTGACTTGTTGCTGATACTATATTGATTTCATATTCTGTAATATTGTTGAGTTCATTTGTTGTGATATTGACTACGACTTAGACCGTAGGGCTTAGTGGAAGAAGCAACACTGATGGTATCCTTGTGTTATTACTGATTTTAATGGGAATGTGCTAATTATTAGCTGTGTTTTCTGTAGATCTTTCATAGATAATCACTTTGGGGGGTCAGAAAACATTTTTGTTGTTTTTGTTATTATGGTTAGATATGGAATCTAACTGAATACTTTTTTTGTATCTGCAAAAATGTTAATGTGATAAATTATGTTGACATTTTATAATGTCAAACACTATTGGGTAAATCTATTTTGGTTATGAGATTTTATTTCTTTTCTAATGTATTGCTATTTAGTTTACTATTATTTTGTTTGGAATTTTTGCATTTATGTATATCAATGAGAATGACCTAAAATTTTATAAGTTTCCTGTTCTTCGTTTTGATATCAACATCATATTAGTGTCAGATAATTAGTTGGCTGAGTGTGGGGTGGTTTTCTGATCTTCTGGAGAATGTGTAGAAGATTGACATTGGTGCCAAATAAAAAAAAGGTTAAAAAATAATGCTGGTTCAGTTTCTTAAATGTTTATTGTTTTATTTAGCTTTTCTATTTTTCGGTCAGAGTATAAATTTTCGTCTCAGTTGTAAATATTTCAAAATTGTGAAAGTAATAGAAAATACACAAGAATATTTCTCAAAGTTTACAATTTGTTTTATGCTTCCTGTCAGGTGCTCAAAAATGTGACAACTTCACTGAAAAAAGACCCCTCCTTGGTGTTTGTAAGAGCATTGGATCATCTGGGTAAGGAAATTTTAAAAACTATTTGAATCACCTATTACAAAATTGTATTATTCCAGGGGGAGAACTTTGATGTTATCAAAATCTTTGTAACTATAAAACTGAAGCTCTCATAAGAGAGGAGAAAAAGGAAGTAAAACATATTTAGGGTTTTCACATTTAGTGACTCAGTTGCTAAACTTTTTTTTTACATGCAAGGTGATAGCAGGAACCAAAAGTAAGCAAGTATCCAATTAGAATATAATCTCATTGATGAAAATAATATTTTTTAGTTTATGTGTTTTTAATATGGTCACTTTTATACAATGGCCTTCTTATAGAAGTTTAGAAATTACTATTGGGGATAATAATAGTAATAACAACTTATTTTTATTATGTAATACAAAATTATTATTATTATTAACAATAGTAATTGATATTTACTGATACTGTAGCACGTGCCTGAACTGTTCTATAAGTGTTCACATGAGTTTTGTTTTTTATTCCTTACCATAATACTATGAAAAAATACCATTTTTCTAACTATTTTATAGTATAGAAGTGCTGAAGCACTGGACAGTGCCTGTGGCTCAGTGAGTAGAGCACTAGCCAAACTGCAACAAAAACATAGCCTGTAGGGCGGCGCCTGTGGCTCAGTGAGCAGGGTGCTGGCACCATATACTGAGGGTGGTGGGTTCAAACCCAGCCCCGGCCAAACTGCAACAAGAAAACAGCCAGGTATTGTGGCAGGCACCTGTAGTACCAGCTACTTGGGGGGCTGAGGCAAGAGAATCACCTAAGCCCAAGAGCTGGAGATTGCTGTGAGCTGTGATGCCACGGCACTCTACCAAGGGTGACAAAGTGAGACTCTGTCTCTCAAAAAAAATTAGCCTGTAGTCCCAGCTTCTCGGGAGGCTGAGGCAAGGGAATTGGCTAAGCCCAAGAGCTGGATGTTCCTGTGAGCTGTGATACCACGGCACTCTAAAAAAAAAAAAAGAGAAAGAAATACTGAAGCACTAATTCACATAGTAGAACTAGTGAGTCAAACTCAAGCATGTTTTTATTTCCACGCTGGTTGCATTTTTGACAGTGATGGGGCTGTGGACTAAGATGATGAACTGTTAACTAATCATAAATTTAGAGTTTTCTCTACTTTCTCCATATGTTAAATAGAAATAATACTGTGATATCATCAGTGACCTGGGTTTATACTGGCTTTGACTTCATTATAATGTAACTTCTCATTTTCTTTTCCAAGAGGCTGCTAATCTTTTTAGTTGGTATATTTCCTGAAATTGAACTCCTACATGCAAGAACTGGGAAGTGACTATGGTTTTGTTAGTGAGTGAAGGAAGATGACCAAATGGATATTAGCTTGCCCACTACTAGTAGTCTCATAGTATTCACTTGAGATCATGGGGTTGGATAAGGAAAGAGCGTGTTAATGTATAACACAAGTCATAGTCTTTTTTTTTTTAAACACCAGAGATTGATACCAACATAGAGTCTTGATTATTGTTTCTTAGGGGTACGGTTTGATTTCATAGGCTGTAACACAGATTTCTTCATGTATAAATTTTTGGCTAGAAATAGACATAAAATATTTGAGAATTTACTGTGTATTCAATACTTTTAGGATAAGAATAGAAAATCATGAAAACCCAATTTTATTCCTCAAAGACTTGGTTGAATAGAAAAAGCATAAATCATGCAAAATAATTATTTAATATTAATACAGAATAGGAATTCAGAATGAAGCGATCAGTGTGCATGGATTAATGAGAGAAAGCCTAATGGAGAAGGAGCAGCGTAGGTTGGGTCTTAAGGAATGAGAATTATTGCAGTAGCTGTAGAAGAGTTAGGCAGGACTTCCAATGTAGGTTATAAAGCTATAATAGTAGAAGAGGAACTGTAGTAAATACTTAGGAATTGTGGGCACTTGATACTAGGCATTCAAGACCAACCTGGGCAACATAGTGAAAATGCACTTCTATAAAAAATTAAAAAAAATTAGCCATGTGTGGTGGCATGAAGAGTGCATGTGGGAATACTTAAGGGAAGAGTCATGGTATATCTTGATTCCTAGTAATACTGATTTTGTAAGTTTATAACCAATATTCGATTATTAGTTGTAAGTAGATTAGAAATTAAATTAGGAATAGGGTGCAGAGTATGGACAAAAGTAGATGTTAATAGGGGATTGATTCAGATGAAATTTCCTGGCTTCAAGTGCAAAGCATGAGACTCTGTCAGTTTAATATTCTGGAGCCTGGAGTGTTGAATATCTCCCTTTTTTTCACAGCAGCCGGAGGCCGCAGGCTGCAGGCTTTGAGGCTGTACATTGCCAGGGTGGGGCTGTGTGCTCCGGGAGAGTGCCTTTTGGGAGAAAAGAATGTGGAATCCTTAAACCTTGTTCTATACAGAAAAATCTGGTCCAGACCAGATAAGATGAAGTATCTCTTTTCTTCTGTCACCTTAGTTTGGTCAGAGATATCTGTCTATCTAGACATAAGGCTGTCAGAATATTAAAACATCACATCTGTGGTGTGACTGAGAGTCAGCTCCTAATTGTCTACCTTGTCAAGACTGTGTTTATATTAAGATCATAAATACCTCAAAGCAATAAAAAGTAGGATGGTACCTACTGTAGTTCAAGCAGCTGAGGTACCAGCTACATATACCAGAGCTGGTGGGTTCAAATACAGTCCGAGCCTGCCAAACAATGACAACTACAACCAAAAAATAGCCAGGTGTTGTGGCGGATGCCTGTAGTCCCAACTACTTGGGAGGCTGAGGCAAGAGAATTGCTTTAAGCCCAGGAGTTTGAGGTTGCTATGAGCTGTGATGCCACGGCACTCTACCCAGGGCAATAGCATGAGGCTCTGTCTCAAAAACAAAACAAAACAAAACAACCCAGTAAAAAGTAGCAAGTTAATCCATACAATTAACGTAATTAGTTGTAGAATTAGTCTAGTTAATAGAAATACAAGCTCAGCAAGAACCATGACGGGAGTGTTTGCCTTGCCTTAAGATTTATGACTGTAACACTGATGTATGAAATAAATACAGAGCGAGTCTGATACTCAAGGAGGCCTCTAGAAGCCTCTAGTGGAAGCCTCTAGAAGAAGGGTGTGCCTCCTCACAAATCCCCACTGCTCTTAAAACTGTCTCTTTGCCTTTGTCTATTAATTCTCTATAATTTTCCTAATAATCCTATGTCAGTCACTAACACTGCCAGGCTATAAGGAGGTAGACTCACAGCGTGTTGGGGCTGGTTTCCCGACAGTGGTGTGTGTCTGTAAAAAAAGAGTGATGACAGTTTGTTGCAACTTATTGCTGAGTCCACCTACAAGTCAGGTGAAAATATTTACCCAAACGCATGCAACTATCTGAAAAGTATTTATACTTGAGAAACTGTTCAACTTTGAACAACAACTGTGGGAATCCATGGCATGCATGCCTATAGCTCTCCCATCCCATTCTACTCTTTCCCTCTTCCAGGCTTCTTTGGTGTAGAGGGTCTTCCAGGGGGAGGAAGATTGTGAAGAGTAATAGTACCTTACCTACTATGCTTGATGTTGTACATACCTAGTAGCATTATCTATGAAAGTTACTATCTAGGTGGCATGTGAATTTCAAAGACCAGTAGCTCCTTCAGCCTAAGTCAGGGGTGTCCAACCTTCTTTCTTTCCTGCTGTATATGGGAGAACGAAGAGTTGCCTTGGGCCGTGCATTAAATACAAAAACCACTAACAATAGCTGATGAGCATAAAAAAAAGGTCTGTGAATACTTTTTGCAATATCCAACACCACAGATAAGTAAAACAGTCCTCAAATCATCTGCTTGCAGACCACAGGTTGGGCACTCGTGGCCTGAGATAATGATTAACTGAGGTTTTGTGCATAGGCACAGGAATCATGAAAGCATCCAGGGAAAAGAAGATCCTGGACAATATACAGATTTTGGCAAAGTACAACTTTTTTGACTTAGAACAGTGGTTCTCAACCTTCCTAATGCTGCAGCCCTTTAATGCAGTTCAGTTTAATTTTGAGAAAGCTTACTTAGAATATTTGAGCAAATCCTTTGTGGAATCATTGGCTGACTACTAAGCGGCTTAGAAATAGGGGCAATTACCTGAAAAGTCAGGCTCTAAAATAAAGTAAGAATAAAAGAAATAATAAAACTAAGCATGAATGTCAATAACTAATATTATGAAGAAGACATTTCATAGGATCTAGAGCTATGCTACATAATATAAAGTGTCTATTTATAAATATAAAATTATGAACAAAAAGTAGGAAATAGAAATCATATCTGACAAGGTATATACCAGATAATCAAAAATCATTTTATAACAAAGACATTTGTACCAGAATGTTTATTGTACCCCAGTTCATAATTGCCAAGTCATGGAAGCAGCCCAAGTGCCCATTGACCCATGAATGGATTAACAAATTATAGTATGTGTATTCCATGGAATACTATGCAGCCATAAAAAGATGGAGACTTTATATCTTTTATGTTTACCTGGATGGAGCTGGAATATATTCTTCTTAGCAAAGTATCTGAAGAATTCAAGAAAAAGTATCCAGTGTACTCAGTACTATTATGAAACCAATATATAATCACTTACACATTCATAGGAATGATAAAACACAATTATAGTCCAGAAAGAAGGAGGGAAGAGGAGGAAGAGGGGAGGGGATGGGAGAGACTGGGAGGAAGGGGGGTATTTGGTGGGATCTCAAATTTGGTGCACAATGCAGGGATACAAGCCAAACCTACTTTTTTTTTTTTTTTTTGAGATAGTCTCAATATGTTGCTTTCCATAGAGTGATGTGACATCACAGCTCACGGCAACATCAAACTCTTGGGCTTAAGTGATTCTCTTGCCTCAGACTCCCAAGTAGCTGGGACTACAGGTGCCCACCATTACGCCTGGCTATTTTTTGGTTGCAGTTGTCATTGTTGTTTAGCTGGCTTAGGCCAGGCTCGTATCCACCAGCCTTGGTGGCTGGCACCCTACTTGTTGAACAATAGGTGTCAAGCTCGTGTCAAAACCATTAAGAGAGTAGAATATAAAATGTCTTAACAAATAAGTGAGGTAAAGGTTATGTTAACCACTTTGATCTAAGCATTCCAAATCAACACATTATGCCCCATAAATGCATTAATGTATACAGTTATGATTTAATGAAAAAAAATCTAACACCAGGTGTTAAATGTTGCAGACAAAAATTTTAAAACCAGTATTATAAATATGTTCTAAGAAGTCAGTGAAATATGTTTAAAGAATTAAAGGAAAGGATGGCAACAATAGCTGAACAAATATAGGATCTCTTTAAGGAGTTAGAAACTAAATAAAAACCAAATGGAAATTCTATACTTGAAAAGATCTAAAAAGTTAAATAGTAAGAGGAACACAATACCAGGCTTATACAGATATGTGAAAACACCACAGAAAGGTGTGTTTGTGGAACACATCTATCTATATAGTTCTTTTGTTTTGCAATTTTAAGATTCTCCTTGCCTTTTTAATCTTGCTAACTGTAGATTTGTTTTTATAGCATTTATTTACTTTAATGTTAAAAAGGAAAGGGTGGTTTGGTTTTACTTGGTGATGAATTCATTTACTGAAGGATCAATTTAATGGTTAGGGGATTGCAATACTTAGGTAGGGTCTTCCAGAGAAACTGGTAACTTCAAAGTCTGCAGGGTAGGATGGCAGGCTAGAGACACAGGGAAGAGTTGCAGTTCAGTCTGAAGGGAGAATTTACTCTTTCTCTGAAGAGGTTACTTGTTTCTTCTAGTAAGGATTTTAACTAGTTAGATGAGGCCCATTCACATTATGAAGAAGAATCTGCTTAACTCAAAGCCTACTGATTGAAATTTTAGTCTTCTCTAAGAATATACTTTCACAGAATGCTGTTTTAAGTAAATACCTGGATACTTTTTTCTAGCTGACACATAAAAATTATTAAGGCTGGGCATGGTGGCTCACACCTATTATCCTAGCACTCTGGGAGGCCCAGGTGGGTGGATTGTTTGAGCTCAGGAGTTCAAGATAGCCTGAGCAAGAGTGAGACCCTGTCTCTACTAAAAATAGAAAAATTAGCCAGTTGTGTGGCAGGCGCCTATAGGTTGTGAGGCAGAAGCTTGCCTCAGCTTCTCAGGAGGCTGAGGCAAGAGATTCGGTTGAGCCCGAGAGTTTGAGGTTGCTGTGAGCTATGATGACACCATGGTATTCTACCCAGGGTGAGAGCATGAGACTCTGTCTTCCCCCCACTCCCCCCCCCAAAATATTATCACAGACATAACGATGATCATTCTGATTAAATTAGCAAGTTTTTATTGATGTATAGAGATTTTCCCTTCTTCCCCCCTTCTGTCTTTACTCCTTAAAATTAATTTATTTTAAAGTAGGGGAAATTTTCCTTGGAAGAGACTGTTATGTTTGTATTGTTTTCTGGGCTGTTTTAAAAATGATTATTGATAAATAAATGTAAGGAAACTTTTGAATTAAGTTCACAAGTCCTTTATGAACTGTATAAGAATGTATTTTGTTATTCCAGTCTCTCTTCTTGTCTATGTGCTCACCTTTTCTCTCTTTAGTTTTACCTTTCTGATTAATGCAGGAGGTCAGCTGGAAATCAGCATTTCCTTCTCCTTTATTCATTTGCTGATCTGATTACAATCAACTAAACTGTTGTGTATCATGTCTTTGTTAAAATGTTGGCTCGGTGCCTGTGGCTCAATCGGCTAAGATGCCAGCCACGTACACTTAAGGTGGCGGGTTCGAATCCCCAGCCTGGGCCCGCCAAACAACAATGATGGCTGCAACCAAAAAATGGCCGAGCGTTGTGGCAGGTGCCTGTGGTCCCAGCTACTTGGGAGGCGGAGGCAGGAGCCTCACTTGAGCCCAGGTGTTGGAGGTTGCTATGAGCTGTGATGCCATGGCACTCTATCCAGGGGGATAGCTTGAGGCTCCGTCTCAAAAAAAAAAATGTTTATTCATATGCCCATTTATATGGGATTTTTTTCTTATAAGTATTAAATAGCAGTTGTTGGTAAAGAGAATTTTCTTTCTAATTAGAGTGAATGATTTGTGTTTATGCTTTAAGTTTTTGTCTAAATGTTTATAGTAGATGAGCAGATAGTAATGTTGAGTAGAGTAGACTCTTTGGTAACTACTGTTGGGGAGGAGAAACCTTTTCTTCGCTTTCTTAAACTCTTTGGTTAGGGGCCCTACAAATTAAACTGACAAAAGACACATTAGGAAGAGGATTAAAAAAAATCAGATTTAGGGCGGCACCTGTGGCTCAGGGAGTAGGGTGCTGGCCCCATATACCAGAGGTGGTGCATTCAAACCTGGCTCCAGCCAAAAACTGCAAAAAAAAAAAAATATCAGATTTAATTACATATGTATACATAGCAATTTGCAAAGAAATGTGACTTGAGGTGGATTATATGCTGTCTCAATAGGAGATGGAGATGAGGAGGGGCAGCGAGCACATCTGGGAGAACTCGACTTCTTAGAGGTAGAGTGGGAGAAAGGACATTTAACAAAAAAACATGACTTTTTTTTTCTTTGTGTTACAAATGACATTTTGGAAAGATGTTGGGTCCTAAGGAGAACAGATGGAAGATATGATAGCTTTGTGACTATGTCTGCTTGGGTGTGGCCCTGGAAGAAGGGATTTATGGCAATTGATTTCTTTTGGAAGGCAAAAGAAATCTTTTCCTTTTAGATAAATCAAGGGTATCAAGAACTCAGGTGCTGTCAGCTAAAAATATATTTTTTCTGCCATAGTGGTTTATTCTAGACCCCTTCACTCAATTTGAATATAAAAACAGAGAAATCTAGCTGTGAATGAATTCTTCTACAGTCTGTTTCCCAGGTCCTGGGATTAAGAAAAGTTACAACCCTAATTTTGTATGAGGCACGTGCTTGGCTATGCTAAGATAGCACCAGGGGATAGAAGGAAAACTTAAGTTTTGTTGAAAGCCTTCTATCTATCAGGTCTGTTAAATTTTTTCTATTATATAATCTTATTTAATCTGACAAGGAACCCACAGAAGAGATTGTGTTATTGTTATTTTATCCATGAGATAACTGAAGCTAACAGAAGTTTCATATGAAACAAGACCTTGGCCTGACTCTCAGGCTATGTTCTTTCCACTGAGTATACTACTTGTCACTATGGAGAGCATTCCTCTGTACGTATCCCTCTAGACAGCCCTTGCTAGTTTATAGATGGGACATGCTTATGTTATTAAGGGTGCCTTGACTTTCAGGTTTATGTATTTACTTTTACTTTTTTGTTTTCTGAGCAGTTATTCAATTATTTTCAGAGGCAATAAAAATTTCTAAGAAAAAAAGCAGGTGGTTGGGTTAGGAATAATAGTTAAGCAGTTTTTTAATACCCTCTCTGGTGTTTAATTGCTTTCATATAAAAGGATAGGCTTGGATAGGATATTTCTAAATCTCTTTCAGTTTAAAGATATTGGTATGTACATATTTGTTAGTTCTTTTTAAGAAAAACTGTTTCCTTTTTAATGAAAGCCCATAGTATTTGACATCCCTATTAGTTATTTTTAAAAATATACACATAATATAAATTGTACTTATATGCAGTTGTATTTAAGCAGGAGCTTCTTAGTAGTGTTTTTCTTAGGCACATATTTTGCTGAATTATTCATGCACAGTGGAATATACTTTCGTTGCTGTTGTTTTAGTTTTGTTGTTTTAATGAGTGTGGTGCATACTACTACATAGCTCCGTAGTTAACCAGAATTTTTCAGAGTGGAAAAGGATTTTCCTGATTTTATTTTTTTATTTAAGCACATTGTTCAATAAAGTAAAGGGGATCTCTTTTATGTGATAGCAGTAATCTAAGAAATACAGGGATATTGAAAAATGGAGGTAGGTAATTTAGGAAACACTTTTATTTTATGAATTCCAATTTATATCCAATACAAAGTAATTTCAGGAATGCGCAGATTCTCTCCCCTGTTTCCTTTTTTTAAAATGAAGTCATAGACACATAGATCACGTATACATTGATGCCTTTATGGGGTACAATATGCTGATTTTATATACAATTAGGAATGCTTACATTAAACTAGTTAGTATAGCCTTCACCTCATTTATTTAATTATTATGTTAAGACATTTATACTCTATGCTTAATAGATTTGACATGTACCCTTGCAATATGAACCATAGGAATGGTCCCACTGTTTACCCTCCTTCCATTGAATCTCCCTCCCGTTCATTTTTTAAATAAAGTAACAAAAAGTAGGAGACACTTGAAGAAGTAAAACAAAGGATATGAGTGTATCTGACTCAAGTTTGTTGGCAAAATATAGAGGATAAGAGGAACCATTGGAAAGACCTGAAATAATGGAAAGAGTAGAAGAGCAAGAAAGACAGCACATACAATAGCGATTACATCAAAGCTAGGTACAGCGTTATACCTCTGCAATCCCAGCAGCTTGGGAGGCTGAGGTAGAAAGATCACTTAAGTCCAGGCATTTGGCAACAGCCTGGGCAATATAGCAAGATCCCATCTTTCTCTTTTTTTTTGGGACAGAGTCTCAAGCTGTTGCCCTGGGTAGAGTGGCGTCACAGTTCACAGCAACTTCAAGCTCTTGGGCTTAAGCAATTCTCTTGCCTCAGCCTCCCAAGTACCTGGGACTACAGGCTCCTGCTACAATGCCTGGCTATTTTTTGGTTGTAGTTGTTTGGCAGGCCCCCGCTGGATTTGAGCCTGCCAGCTCCAGAGTATATGGCTACTGGCTATGTACCTAGCCACTGAGCTACAGGTACTGAGCCAAGACCCCAACTCTTAAAACAAAAACAAAAACAGAAAAACAATAGTGACTGCATTCAAATGGAGATGGAGAAAGCAAAAGCCACATATATTCATGCAATGGTTACTTGGAGATGTTGTCAACTCACATGTATCTTGAGAATGTTGAATTTATCTTGCCTATTTTATTCTTATTAGTGTCATCTATCTAGTAGAACCTTGAAAATATTTTTTTTGAGGAAATGAATTTTAATAAGCTTGCTATATTTGCTATAGTCATACTAGTCCTTTATTTGAATGTTAATTTCACTTTTTGATGATTGAGAAAAATCTCCTAATCTGAGAAATCATTGATACTGAAGCTGGGTGTTGAGGTTTTCAAACCTAGTGGGGCACAAAATCGTAGGCTATCCTTCCTCTTTTGGAGAGGTGTGGGATGTGCCGCTTGCTTTCTCTTGCTGGCAAATGTTTTATTGAGTGCCAGGTAGTTTAGACTTTATTAGTTGTTTAAATTCCCATCTAGTACTGCCTATAAAATTATTCTTGGGCAAACTCAAGAAGATTTTCATTTGATGGTATGATGTTTCATTTTTATAAATTTATAATGCCTTTTCAAGGAAGATTGGAGTTGCTGTGGAAAATGGTAAAGTCAAGGGCCGGGTGCAGTGGCTCACACCTGTAATCCTAGCACTCTGGGAGGCTGAGGTGGGTGGATTGCTTGAGCTCACGGGTTTGAGACCAGCCTGAGCAAGAACGAGACCCCATCTCTAAAAAAATAGCTGGGTGTTGTGGTAGCACCTGTGGTCCCAGCTATACTCAGGAGGCTAAGGCAAGAGAACTGCTTGAGCCCAGGAGTTTGAGGTTGCTGTGAGCTGTGATGCAGCGGCACTCTACCAGGGGCAACAAAGTGAGATTCTGTCTCAAAAATCAGAAGTCTTGTCCAGAGACTCCCATTATATATATACATACAGATGTATGTATATGTAATTTTGTTTAGCTTTTGTGTTTTAGTTTTCTATTTGTGATATTGAGGAGGGATATTTTTATTACAATAAAATTCTGTTTTTTCTTTTGATAGATTTGTATAAATGTTATTATGTTGTGTTTGGTCACAATGAGTTCAGCATGAGTTTTGTGGGACATTCTTAACTTTAGAGAGGTTGTAGTCAGAGAGGTGTGGGTACTTGGTTTCATAGTGGGAGTGTGCCTTCTTCTGTGGGTATAGCCAAGCATAGGCTTTCTTTAATAAATGGTACCATATGCAGTGACTTTCAGTCTCCCTCTGATTTTCTAATAAGCAGGGAAGGATCAGTCTCTGCTTCTTTCTTTCCTTTGACTGGTATTCGGTCAAGCACAAGTTCTCATCCCCTTCCTTTATATACCCTAGTAGCCTCGGCTTTGATTTAACAGATCTCAAGGCTGTTACCAGCATTTCTCTATATGGGGCGAGACTTTCTGCCTCTGGAATAAATCTGGGTGATGTTTTACTATGCTCTGACACCTGTAGGACCCATCCAGTCCTGTTTTACAGGCAATCCTCACTCTCTTGCCAGCTCAGGAGGTATCTTGGCCAATTTTGAATGTTTATAATCTCCCCACATAATACTATTTAAAGTTGGTAGTTTATTTCTCTTTTAATTATTTTGTGGTTCAATATCTACAAGATATTCTCTATGTGTTGGCCTCCTCTTTGTAAAATTTCATAATGAATATTTTATAAATAAAGGTACATTTAACTACAATTTCTCATTTTCCCTGTGTATGGCTCCTTTAGGGGTGACTTCTGTGACACCTGTATTGTTATCTGGAGGATATTTGGAGTTAATTGCTCATGTACACATGCACAGACACATTTGTGAAAATACGTAGGTTGTTTTTCAGAGACATGCACTTTGTTTGCTTTTCCCTCTTACTGTGTTACGGTGTGGTTTTCTTCAACAGTGGATATTGATGCTACCTTATGCATATTATCCCATTACGTACATTTTCCACTAATATACATTTAAAAATATCATCAATTGAAAGAATTTAAAGCTTAAGATAGGCCACATTATGTACCATCACCAAATCTCAGAATCTAACATTCAGCATTGTAAGATTTTGTGTCAGAGAATACTGGTGTCTTAGTCTGTTCCTCTTGAAATAACAAAATACCACAAACTGGGTTCTTCGCAAGTAACAGAAATTTATTTCTTGCAGGTGTGGAGGCTGGGAACTTTTATGAGCAAGGGACTGGTAGGTTTACTGTGGTGAAGGCCCAGTCTCGCTTCTAAGATGGTGGCTAGACTCCCACGTCTTCAGATGCTAGAAGGGCAAAGAGGCCTAGTGTGCGCCCGTCAGCCTCTTTTATAAGGTTGCTGATTTTGTTCTTGAGATGGGGAAAGCCTCACCCTTGTGATGTAATCATCTCCTAAAGGCCCCTCCTGCTTAATGCTGTCATGTTGGTGACTAAATTTCAGCAAATAGATTTTGAGGGACACATTCAGACCACAGCAGTTGGTAAGGTAAAAAAAGGTAAAAGGATTTGGTTCTATACAGTCTGTTTCTAAACTTGTTAAGAACAAAACTTGGGACTTGGTGCCCATAGCACAGTGGTTGTGGTGCCAGCCATATACATTGAGGGTGGCAGGTTCGAACTCAGCTCCAGCCAGTTAAACAACGTCAAATGCAACAACAACAAAAAGCGAGGCATTGTGGCAGGTGCCTATAGTCCCAGCTACTTGGGAGGCTGAGGCAAGAGAATCACTTAAACCCAAGAGTCTGAGGTTGCTGTGAGCTGTGACCCCAAGGCACTCTGCCAAGGGCGGCATAGTGAAACTCTGTCTCAAAAAAAAAAAAAAAAATTAGAAGAACAAAACTTGGCCATAAACATATTAAAATGGGATCATCTCTCTAGCTATTTTGCTGTAGAGTTTCATGTAGCAGTGTCGCAAAGAGGTATATCTTCTAATAGCTACATCTAATGCTT
>CAUYQV010189920.1:0-15170 GCA_963574575.1 Galagoides demidoff
ACAATAACTAAGAAAATGACATGAAGGCTATGTTAACCAGTTTGATGAAAATATTTCAAATTGTATATAAAAACAGCACACTGTACCCCATGACGGTATTAATGTACACAGCTATGATTTAATTTAAAAAAAAACTTGAAAAAAAATAAATACTGCATGGTGAATTTCCTAAGAATAGAGACATTGTCTTTAATGATCATAATACATTTGTCAAAACCAGAAAATTTAACATAGTTACAGTACTATCACCAGCTCCAGAGTCCCTATTCAAATTTTTTGAAGTGGCCTCAAAATTTCATTCACAGATATTTTTTTACTGTGTCTAGGAGTCAATAAGTATGACCTTTACCTATTTTTTTTTTCGAGACAAAGTCTCACTATGTTGCCCTGGGTAGAGTGCTGTGGCATCACAGCTCACAGCAACCTCAAACTCCTAGGCTTAAGTGATTCTCTTGCCTCAGCCTGCCAAGTAGCTGGGACTACAGGCACCCACTACAATGCCCAGCTAATTTTTTTTTGTAGTTGTCATTGTTGTTTATAGCAGGCCCAGGCTGAGTTTGAACCCCCTAGCCCTGATGTATGTGGCTGGCGCCTGAGCCACTGAGCTATAGGCACTGAGCCACCATTACCTGTTTTTATCTTCTGAATAATTAATCAATGATCCCACAAATATTTAAGGTTTTATAGTTGTTGCTTATTAGTGCAAGATATTGTAACACATTAATAAAAGACTGGTGTCTGGATCTCCCCTGATAGTGGACTCCCTTTTCCTGAAAATGCACTTTCGGGTTCTTTTCTCTCAAGATTTTACCCATTTAAAAACCATTTCTTAAATTTTTCTTCCTCTGAAAAGACTGCCCTAACACCTTTAAGATGAATTTACTACTTAGTCTCTGTGTTTCCAAAGGACTTTGCAGATCTCTACATTAAAAAGATTATTTCATTGTTAGCTGAAATTTAGTGAGTTTTCATTGTTAGCTGAGTAACCTGGGAGAGTTATATGTGAACATGTCCATTCACAATTAAGAATCACGTGGCCTCAACCTAGCATAGGACCTAGAACATCATGCATTCACTGACCCCAATAGGCATCAATCTGTGAATCAGAGGATAGAGGATGTGTCATCCAAACTACTCCTTAGAAGCTAACACTGTAGACAGCCGGTAACTGAAGAATTTTAAATCTCAGATCATTGCCTTAGATCGCACAATCTTATAGAAATATGGCCTTTGGAGTTCAACAAAGTGTGCTTTAATGAGATGACATTAATTCTTCCATTCGGTGAAATGGATTTTCGCTTGTATTATCATTTACTACTCAATTCTCCGCAGAGTGCAGCTTAGAGTTGGACATATGCAGACTATTCAAGCATTCAGATTTGACTCTGTTTTTAATGTTGGAAGCTGCTAACATAGTGGGATCTCAGATGGAAACGAAGGCTATATACCCACAGGGGATTTGGGTTATGGGTCCAGCTGTGACAAGGTAGAGTCACCAGCAATTGATTTTCATAAGGGAGGGACATAAAAGCTTTATTGTAAGTTCCCAGACAATGAAAGAAAAGTTTAAGGGATGAGCTCTTGGTATGAGTGCAGTGGGGGTATTTTGAATTTAGGAGGAGGGAGCATAACTTCTGGCCCAGCCCTACTGGCATCGATTTTGTGAACTCGACCCATAACCACTTTTCTTTTTCATGCTACTTGCATTACTGATGACAGAAATATTTTTAGACTAGTAGAAAGTTACTCTCCCCCATTGCTCAAAATATAGAGGAACTCCTGTGGTTTTCTACATCCATACACTACTTCTAGGTGGTATTAGGCCATAGCTTCCCTCCTCCCTATACCCATTCCTCAGAAAAATAATCTTCCCACATGACTATTAAGCCAAGGACTGCTGACTGGCTACCTGATGTCTATCACTCCTTTCTTCTTTCTACCAAAATACTAACTTAGTTCAGGAATCCACCCCCGCACCACATAATCTACCTGATTGAAAGGAAACTGATACAACCTTTAGCACCAGTGGTGGATAAAAATTAGCCTAGAGGAACCAAGACGTGGCTTTCTCTGCTCAGCTGTTACTAATGGGAGAGTGGGCTTCTGACTTTAGTTGGCTCACTTTGAAGTCAAAACTTACATTCCACTCTTGGATAGAGGCTTTCTCCCTTCTCCCTTTGGCTGTGAACAAGAGGCTGTACTGTTCCAGTTGCTGCTAGCTACCATCTTATGATAACAATGAGAAGAAAGCCGAGGAAAATCCAGTCACCGTAGACAGCAGAACAAAAAAATAGAAAAACCCAAATCCCTTATGTGGTAATGAGCACCACTGAATCAAATCAGCCTGCCGGTGGCTGTTGTACTTCTTGTTATGTAACGTGATGAAGTTGGTTAAGTTGGAATGAGTCCTGGAGTTTATTACTGTGATGGAAACTATACCAAGTGATATATTGTAGAAACAGCCAATTATGAAGATTGAGAACACAAAATTTTGTGTTGCACTCTAAAAAAACTTAAAGGCAACCTGATTCATTTAGTGATTTATATAATTATTATCACACTACATAATAATTAGGTATAAATTATGCACAATGCACACTAATGACTAATTTTCTAAGGAGCCCGTGGGAGAAGGCGGCATGATGCGATGTAAAGCACACCTTACTCAGCACCATGGATAGAAATCTTCTGCTGTCATTATTTCTAAGAAAAGGAGTTGTGCATAATCTTACCATTAATAATTAGCTCTCAGTTAGAAAGTGACTTTTGTTTTTTAAGTAATTCTTAGAAGACAGGACCTGTGCTGGTGGGGGGGGGGGGTTCTCTATGCAGGTTGAATCAAGCAGGCAGTAAGTAAATACGGGGTCACTCAGAACTGGCTCCCTTGCTGCAGGTGCCGGAGCTGCCTGGTCTTAAACTGAAGGAGCAGATGGGATGCGTGTCTTCCCTATTTTGCTTCCTCTAAATTCCACACTTGGATTCCCAAGAACTATTCTCTTAGCTAAGTCAATGTCCCTCAGTGTACAACCACTGTGTTCCCAAGGGGCTGGATCCAGAGGAATTTCCAAAATCAGCTGCATGCCATGTTAAAACCAGCCCTTTCACATAAACTTTTAGGTTCTGGTCTTTAGACTGTGCCAAAAGCTTAGACCACTATGCTTTTGCCAAGATAAATTTATTTTATTATTATTATTATTTTGAGATCCTCTGTCATACTTGGTAGAGTGCTGTGGCAGCATAGCTCAAGCAACCTCAAACTCTTGGGCTCAAGCAATCCTCTTGCCTCAGCTTCTCGAGTAGCTGGGACTACAGGTGCCTGCCACTACACCAGGATAGTTTTTCTATTTTTACTAGAGACAGGGTCTTGCTCTTGCTCACACTGGTCTTGAACTCCTAAGCTCAAGCAATCCACCCAGAGTGCTAAGATTACAGGTGTGAGCCACTGCGTCCTGCCAACATAAATTTATTTTAAATGCTTCATTGCTATTTCTTGGTAATGAAGCCAGGAAAGCTCCACCAGGTCTCCCTAAATTCTTATTTGAGGCAGAAGCATTGGGGCTGTGCTTCCTTGTCTCTTGAAATCCTGTGGGTTCCCAAGTGACTCTTCTGAGATCATGCCCTGCTCAAGTTACAAAAGGTTTTGGTCTACACCAACCTCAGAGTAATTACTTTCCCAAATGGGAACAACCAAGAGGGCTACTTAAGTGATTCTTTGCTTGATAAAGAAAGAGTTTAAGTAATTTACATAGAACGATACATATTCAAGCATGGAGAATCCTCAAATAACTCATATTAGACGTCCATTTGATCCTGCTATCCTATTACTAGGCACCTACTCAGAAGATAAAAAGTCATTTTTTCATAAGGTTATTTGCACTAGATTGTTTATCATAGCTCAATTTACAATTGCCAAAATGTGGAAACAACCTAAAAGCCCACCAACCCAGGAATAGATTAACAAGCTGTGGTATATGTATACCATGGAATACTATTCAGCCATCAAAAATGGAGACTTTACATCTTTTGTATTAACCTGTATTAAGTTAGAATACATTCTTCTTAGTAAAGTAACACAAGAATGGAGAAGTAAGAGTTCAATGTACTCAATTCTAATATGGAACCAGTAGATGACCTAACACATACTCATATAAGATAAAAAGTCAAATCAATTCAAGGTGGGAGGTGGGGAAATGAGGAAGCCAGGAGAGGGGAAAAAGGAGGGGCAGTGCATGGCACACCTCTTGGAGGCAGGGCATAATTATAAGAGGGACTTTACCTAACAAATGCAATCAGTGTAACCTAATTCTTTGTACTCTCAGTGAACCTGAAACAATTTTAAAAAATTCAAATTGCATACATACATATATGTAAAATCAGCTCATTACGTAAATATTAGTCTTATATCTTACTATGACTACATAATTTTTAATGATCCTATGGTATTCCATTTAAAGGAATAACATAATTTACGGAATCCATCTTCTAATTTTAAATTTTAGATTGTTTCTATTATAATTTTTCTCTCTGCAAAATATTTCCTCACAATGAAAACTAGATGTGTTACGTTTTAATGTTCCTAGTAGCATCTCAAAAGACTTCTTTATACAGAAAGACTGAACTCAAGGAAATCCAGAACTACACTAAAAAATGAATTTGGGGGCTGGTTTGGAATATGTCACTAAGTCTACCAGAGACATGGGAGCTGGAGCCATGTAGCCGTTCCTTTTCAGTGCCAACAATACTCAAGTAATAGACCCTAATTCCTCTTCCCTGCCTGTTCATGCCCCCAGTATGTTAGATTCCATTTGCCTCCCAAATCTTCTCAGTCTGTGGTTGTCTACTCAGTGCTTTCCCAAAGGTGACCCTGACCCAGACTTTATTCCATTTCTGCTTACTGGGCCCTAGGGTCCTTCTGAGAGCTTAACCCCAGTCTCTCTGCTTTCTTTCTCAGCCTTTCAGATTTGACAGCTCAGCTCACACCAGCTCTACTCTCTGGTGAAGTACAAAGAGGTGATCATACATGGGTTTTGAACTGTTCCCAGTAGGGGCAGAATCACGAGCAGTCCTGAGGTCAGATGCAGTGGCTCACAACTGTAATCCCAATACTTTCGGAGGCTGAGGCAGGAGGATGGCTTGACACCAGGAGTTTGAGACCAGCCTGACCAACACAGTAAGACTCTTTCTTTACAAAATATTAAAAAATTAGTCAGGTGTAGTGGTGTACACCTGTACTCCCAGCTACTCAGGAGGTTGAGGCAGGAGGATAGTTTGAGCCCTGGAGTTGGAGGCTACAGTGAGCTATCATGACACAACTGCACACTCCAGTCTAGGCAACAGAGCAATAGAACGAGATTCTGTCTCTACCCACCTCCCACCCCTCCACCAAAAAAAAAGCAGTGTTGCACTCAGAGAGTCCATGACAACTTAAGGAAAACTGTCTCCAGCTTAGATCCCATGCTTTCCCCAGGTGCCTTCCAGTCATGCTAGTTTATTTCCTCTTCGAGTTAGGCTAATGTTTCAGCAACTGCAGCTGAGCTGTGCATTTCATTTATTTGTATTTATTTTCAATCATCCAGGCTCCTATATTCTACTAAGATCAATTGGCTTTCAGACCTTCTTCCTCCTTCTAACCCCTCTCAGAGCTCCTGAAAACCCAGGTGCCTCTTCCTGCCTCTGCTTGCCTTGGTAATGAAGAGGCTGCGCTGCTCAGTCATTTATTCAGTGATTCATATTCACAGAAAAGCATAAAGACAATTTTCTTAATTACAACACTTGATGCGGCAATGTGTCTCTCAATTTTCTGTGTGCGAATCTGCATAACAGGCACTCTGCATGAATTTAACACCTTTAATTGCTGGGGAACTTTCTCCAGGAGAGGCAATACACAGAGAGGGAAATCAGTTTCCAGGATTCCATTTATTTGATTCTGGTCTTACTGGGTTTAGGGGTTCCTGGCTGAACCGCTGCTTTGTAATTTACATGCACTAATCAAGATTAAGCTTCTGATTAGGACTCTTCCTTTGATAATGAAAGTTTTTTATTTTTTCTTTTTAATTTACCTGTAGGTGAAGATTTAGACCTCACTCTCTCTTAAGATCACCATGAACAGGGGGAATGAATAATGTCTTGGTCTCTAAGACATAGAGAAATGCTCCAGCCTTTTTCCATAAAATTGAATTTTGTGAATCCGTTGTTAACAGCTGTGGAAAGTGGCATGTGGACTTGGTGGCTTCTCTCCAAGTGCACTGGAAAAACAGCAGGTCTGTTGTTTGTTGGGCAGAATGCTTTGTCATCTCAGTCCGGTCCATAGGATTTTACAAGGACAGGTGGGAAGCAGAATAAATATCACCATATAACTTTGTTTTTAGGATCTTAACGGCTAAATCTCCCTGTTCGATTCCACTCGATCTTTATTAGATGTCAGTTGCTCAAACTAAGCAGATTTTTTAAAAGGCATTTATAGTCTAATGACAGCCAAATATGTTTCATTCTGGCTCTGCCCCTCACTCATGCCATCTGAATGCTCGAGGCTGTTGCCAACGGAGAGACATTCTGAAGCCATAAGTGAGGATGCCTGAAGCTGGTAGAAGTTCTTCTTGTTTGGGTAGGGTTGAACTCAGGTCTGAAGTACGCTAGGGATACCTACCTTGAGTTTTTCTTTGCTTTAACATTTGTTCTTTTTTAGAGAGTCCCAAAGAAGAAAGAAACTAGCATGCCTGCTTTGTGCTGCAAACAGTCTGTTTTCAATGCAACAGTGATTTTCACTGAAGGTATACTGGGATTCAGCCTGTTGTTGCTGGTGGGCCAGTGCCCGCCATTATTCACCTTCAAGCGTTGACTCATATTAAAGGGGAAAGACATGCTAAAAGTGAAAGTTTTGTGATTGAATGTCTGAAAGCAGAGCTGAAGGAGGCAAAGGATAGGATAGACCTGATTGGATCTGACCTTCTAGGAAGATAGCATTTGCAGGTGGAAGCAGAGAGCCTAGTTCTATAGGAATCATTGCTGCACACAGTGCATAAGCAGCGGCACAGAGAACCAGAGCTATGACACAGATGATATGAAGTAGAAAAAAGGGGCCATTTTTCCACGCAGCAGGAACACAAGAGCAGTTTTTCTTGGCAACTGTTAAAAGATTTGCACCTTTCAAAGTCAGAAGAGATGGTTCTGTGGGCAAAACTGAATTATCATGGTGGGAAACACAAGTCATGGCAGCTAGTAAGTGATAACCTTTGGCAGCTAGTAAGTGATAACCTTTGGTGGTTTTCCATCACTGTGAAAGGAGACTGAGGTTGAAGAACAAGATAAGTCCCGAGCAATGTGACACATTCCCAGAACTATAAGGCATAACTGAAGGGGAAGCTGAGGTGCTCTGGTTAGGCTGAGATGTTGACTAGCCAGTGAAATTGCACATTAACCTTGATGTGATTTAATTTGTGTCCACAGTCTGGTGAAGTCCAGGGGACTCTCAACTGCATTTGCATCTATTTCAGACAGTACAAATACATATTTGGGAGATTTCAATTCGCTTGAAAGTAGAAGCATTATCCATTGCCTTGGGACACTTGGGTCAGTGCCATCTTTTGGCAGAGATCACCCTTTTTGCTGCATTTCCATTGCTTCAGCACATTTACATCTGATGACTTTTTCTAAAATCTTATGAGATAAAACTTTTCTATTTGTTTTGTGTGGTTTCAGAAATGGAAGCTTGCAGAATGTGGGATCCTCCCTGGGGTGATATAAACAGATATCCTTCTTGGCAGAGAATAGTGTGGAGAACGAATTAGTTGAGAGTAAAGTCTGAGTGATGTAGGAAGGGCAACATATGGCAATTTTGAAAGAAATTTCTAGAAAGTGAACTTATAGGGGTAACAGTAATAGGAAGAAATGTACCAAGAGTAACCCTAAAAGCATTTTTTAAAATTGAGCTACCTTTTAGCAACTTAAATATGGAAATATCTGCTTATATGTCTGGCTGGGTTGATCTCTCTCTCTGTATATTTATCCATCCATCCTCTATCCTTCTTAAATATGTTGTCAGTTTTTAACTGAATAAGGTTCTTTTCTTCCATCTATAGTACCAGAAAAAAAGTATAACTTTACATTTATGTGTGTTTGATGTTGAAAATTGTATATTTAATTTTTGACTTATAGTGCCTTTCTTTTGGTCAAAACCATAGTAAGGTGAATAAGCATTTAAGATCTTTTCTGGGAAATATTCTGAAATCAGGAAAATACTCCATAATTAGGCTAAACAAAGGCTCTACTGATAAGCCACTTTACTCCTCCTTGAAGTTTGAGTACCATGCCCTTAATAAAGCGCTGGGAATACCAGGAAGAGAAACAATGGAGAGAAAGAGAAGAAAAGATAGAGAAGGAGGTAGAAAGAGAGAAAGAGAAAGATAGCGAGGAGGATGACTAAGGTGCTGTGAGGCGGTCGTTTTAAATAGGTGCTTAGATTCTGGGATTCTTTAATGTACCAGCTTGTCCCAGAGGTTTCGGAGCATGTACACTTTGACTTAGGCTGAGGAGAGAAAATTAGTAAATAATCAGTAATTCTTATTACTGGGAAATATTTGGAACAAACATCCTCACCCACATCTTTGAGTTTCACGTCCTTGAGTTGTGTGCACTGGGCATGAGGAGGTGATTGGGATATTGGGAAGAGGAGCATGAAACTCAAGGCTGAGGAGAGGAAGACGATGGCTGGCAGCTTCCAGCTCTAGACACAGTACATAAAACCAGGAGACATGCTTACCAATGTACCAAATTGGAAGGCAGAGTCACTTGTGCTAAACAAGGACACTTTTCAGTCTTGGGGGATCCCAGGGGATCATAAATGGTCTCCATCTCACTACCAATTGGTTGCCTTCAGCTTATTATGTGGTACCATTTCTTCTCTTGGACATGAGCCCCTCTCTGCTTCCGTAGAGAGATGAACCGTCACTCTACCTTCCTTCTCAGGAAGTTCATGCAAGTGGCAATTGGGGTGTGGGTCCCAATCCCTCTAGATCTTCCTGGTGTCATTCAGTTGCCCCAGCACTATTAATTTTCATAAAAATCTCAAACATACGTAACTGACACAGGAAATTAAAGGGCAGCAACTCATACTAACTATCTGCATTGCCATTTCTGCTCAGCACATAGAAGGGCAGTACGAGGCATAGCCTGCAGATAGATAGCTGATGGCTAACTCAGCAACCTCTCCATATGCCCAAATTGCAGCTCACCGTTTGGTTATACTAATCAGTGTTTCCATATCCTTCATTTCCTGGCATTAAGAAGAATGTGTTTGATGTTCCAAACCAAGAAACAAATTCTTTAACTTGTCTCAGATCCTTCTGGTGACCAATTGCATTCCTTTCATAGAAAATGACCAATTGTGGAGCAGTGCCTATAGCTCAGTAGATAGGGTGCTAGCCACATATACTGAGGCTGGTGGGTTCAAACCCAGCCCGGGCCAGCTAAACAGCAATGACAATTGCAACAAAAAAATAACCGGGCGTTGTGGCGGGTGCCTGTAGTCCCAGCTACTTGGGAGGCTGAGGCAAGAGAATGGCTTAAGTCCAAGAGTTTCAGGTTGCTGTGAGCTGTGATGCCATAGCACTCTGCTGAGGGTGACATAGTGAGACTTTATTGCAAAAAAAAAAAAAAAAAGAGAGAGAAGAAGAAAAAGGAAAATGACCAAATGTAAATAAAATAATGGTGTTTGCATAAAATATTTAATTTTAAACTATGAAAGGACTTTTTCCCCAGTAAATTCAACAAAGAATATGCTATTTGGAAGATTTTCAATGATCCTCTTAAAAATTTTTTTTCTTGTTTTTCTTCCATTTATCAACCTGCTATCTCAAGATATTTCCATATATCTCTGTTCACCCATAACAAATAGGACTCAGAAGACAACAAACAACGATTCGAACTGTTACTGTCGTTAGCTCCTTTTCAGTGTTTTATTCAGCCCACGAGTCAGTCATCCTTAACACTTAGAAGTTACCACAATCATGTCACCTGCCATAATAGCCAAGGGCATGAAGCATTTAAGGTCTGGAGTGTGAGGCAAAAGTTGAGACCTCATTTAATCATCAATGTTGGAGTTTCTCTGAGAATAACTTGCAAAGCCAGTCATTAGAAACTCCTCTGCGCCTACTTGTGTTGATTTTATCATACATGAAAATGACAAAGTCATCTAGTGGATACATGTGATATTTTAGTTAATGAGTAAATGTGTGCATGAAGTGAAGAAAGAAAGAAGTCTGTGTTTACTCTGCACCTCCCATTATTTTACACTTATCAAAATCTTGTGCATGTGTACTTGGAGTTAAGATGGACTTTTCCAGCTTTGCTGCTACATAATAAAATACCAAACTGACTTAAGTAAGAGCCATTCAAAAAGATCTTTGCCAAAAAAGCCTTGCTGCACTTGAAATATGGTTTGAAAATTATGAACATTGTTATTCATTTGGAAAAGAGAATTTACATAATTTTGCCATTAGATGAATTTAAAAAATGCCTCAGTGCCAAAATAATTTGGACGCTTGTAGGAGAAATATTCTAGGTCAAATTGATTTACTTTTGGACTTCCATTACCAGCATTTGTTACGTCGTTAGTAAACATATTCTTTTGGAATAATTTTAGATTTATATAAAAGTTGCAAAAATAGTACTACTATTATTCTTTACCAGAAAAATAGTTAAGTGAAATATTGTTATTATTTATCATGCCTTATATTTTCAGGAAGAAAGTTCTTTAATTGGAAGGTAAGACAGAGGCCTGGAGAATTTATTCCCTCTCTAATGATCACTACCTGACTGTTACTGCACTCCTGACGTTCTATTGTGAAAGAGTTAATTTTCTCAGTTTCTGTCTCACTCCTGTGTCTCCACACCATCTTCATCCCCTCTTCTCATTACTTCTGCTCAGACATTTTTTGAAGGCCTACTGTCAACTCCACCCTGTAACTTCTGTGCCCTTTCTTATTTGTGCCACCATTTAACTTTCAGCTCAGGTCCCACTGTTTCTCAAAGTCTTTCCCTCTTAGGTGCTGTGATCTGAATGTTTGCATCCCACCAAAACTTAGACATTGAAATCTAATCACCAACATGATGGTGATGTGGGGCCTTTGGGAGGTGATTAAATCCTGAAGGGGGAGCTCTTATGAATGGAACTAGTGTTCTTGTAAAATAGGCTCAAGGGAGCTCAGATGGCTCGCCCAGTGCATGAGAACACAGCTGGAAGGTTCCATCCATGGACCAGAAAGCAGCCTTCACCATACACCAAAACTGCCAGGGCCTGGATTTCTGAGGCACCAGCCTCCAGAACTGTAAGGAATAAATTTCTGTTATTTACAAATCACTCTTCCCTGGTATTTGGTTATAGCAAGTGATGAAAAGACCCTAGCTTTGTCTGGATTGACTATGCTCTTTTCAGAACTTTTGTGACTATCATACGTGTTAATAATCAGCAAGTTGTTAGTGCGCTTTCTTTTTCTTTCTCTTGGCATCTTGGACTGATAGTTAAATCTTGTATTGTTACCTAAATATAAAATGTTTGTATTTGGTCTTATCAACTAGATTGTAAGATTCTTGGGGACAATTCTTACCATCTTATCCCATCACCAAAAAAGGACCTTGTACCTAGCATTTCTCAATGAATATTTATAGTTTGATATGGTTGGAATTTCCTTTCTTGAGTCCAATTAGTAATTGTTAAGGAGTGTCACGTCCATACCATGGGCCATATAGTCGTAAGACTCGATTTCAACATGTAAATTTTGATAATATCAGATACAAAGAAAATTTTAAATTAAATTACATTTAATTCTCATAGTTCACTCATGAATTAGATGTTTCTATCTTCATTATATAGATGCAATGATTACATTCTAACAACCCACTACCTGTACTTATAAATTACATAGGAGATAATGAGAATAAAGTTGAATTGAAATGACAAGATCCTCTATGGTTCAATATAGAGAAAGAACTTGTGATTCATAAAATCAGTGATACATTAAAAGTGTGATAACTGACACATATATGCAACATCAGCTCTTTAAGATCTTTGAAGGCCATTTCTAATTGGAAATATAGATGGTCCCTGACTCAGTGGTTCAAGTTGTAATACATGATTTTTCAAATTTACCATGGTGTGAAAGCAACATGCATTCAGGAGAAATCATATTTCAGTACAGTATTCAATAAATTAATAAATAAGATATTCAACATTTTATTGTAAAATAGGTTTTATGCTAGATAATTTTGCCCAACTTTAGGTTAATATAAGCGTTCTGAGTGTGTTTAAGGTAGGCTAGGCTGAGCAGTGATGTTCAGTCGGTTAGGTGTACTAAATGCATTTTCAATTTGTGATATTTTCAACTTAGAAGGGTTTATCAGGATGTAACCCCATCCTGATGAAGTACAGGAGCAAGGGGGCAATGAGATCTATCCTCAGTGTCACTTTCTGATTTTTTTATTTTCAAGATGATATTTTTGATCCAACACTTAAAAGACATCACTTAAAACAAATTGGCATTGATGGTACCCCAAAGCAGAGCCTGAAACAAGGATTTGGGAACATTTCAGAAGTTATTGAGGAGACAGAAGTGAGGAAGTTTGAACAGTGGGACAAGGAAGGAAGAAAAGTTAATAGAGTGTGTTTGGGGGTTGGTTTCCAAATATGGAGAATGGGAGATTAATCATTCTGAGGACCCCTTGAAGGATTATTTTGAATATGCCTCAGAAATATTCCACCAGAAGATAAAAGGCTGGAGCATAAAGCCATTGGTTTCCCCCCTACCATTGGAGTGTTGTGTCCAAGGGCATTAACTGCCTTGAAATTAGTGATTCCTGATGCTATGCTGAGTGACTTTCCAGTTTTGGAGAGCTCTGTTACTTTGGGAGAGTGACAATGTGTATGGAATAGCCTGCCACAGCTGTGCTGAAATCAGCACCGAAGAGGAGAGACAGCACCAGACATAGCAAGGGGAGGCAACCTCTGGGGTTTTGGGTATAGAGTCTTCTACGTTATCTCACCTTTTTAAACAAGTACATCAGCAGAATGGAAAGTTTTGTCGAGTGCATGGCATGGGCATATTACATTTATGTCTATTTCTGTATTACTCATAATTACTTTAAGAAACCACCAGCGGTACATGTTGAGTGGCACTAAATTAAAATGCCATTGAATATTGGGCAAGTGATGTAAGGTCAAATTGCACCAGAAATGAATAATTTGCAAGAAAAAGAAAAGTAAAGAGCCAGGTCTTTCAGTTTGGTGCTTTATTGCTCACCATACACTACTGGAACACACACACACACACTGTTTCCCACAGTTGAACACATAACACTGTACTTCTTACAGAAGAGTGTGTCCCTCAAGACACAATGGTTAGTTCCCAAGTGGTGAAATGAGTCAGCACACAACTTTCTAAAACTGATAGAGGCAGCCAGAACATTCCAAGGCACATAATAAGCAACATGCAAGTCAACAGTGTTGCCATAGTAACCTGAAGCTAATCACTAATGTGGTTTTCAATTTCATGTTTAATGCTGAAGCTTAGGTTTACAAAGGGCCGAGGTCCCTGCGCTAGCTCTGATCTCTACTGTTAGCATAACTGGGTGAAGCCAGAATTGTTAGGGACTCCTGATAGCATATGCATATATAAAATTTTTAAATATGTGATGACAATATAATACAGGAATAAGGTGTATATGCACATCTATTTTTCACTTGGAAAATTAGCACTATAAGAAGACTTTAGAATTGTAACACAAGATAAATAGCATACTGTATTTTCTACAAACAAAATTCATGAAGTTTAGAAAATAAACATAACTGTCTTATGTACATTTCTCCTTTATATTCTTATGCATGGGTGAACATTTCCTCAGCAAATATAAGCGCACACAGGTCCCTTCCTTCCTGTATGTTTCTATATATCAGCTGCCTCCCTGATGAATTGGATTTACTTTGGACACATAGCCTTGGGATTCCAAGCCTTGCTCTAAGGTTTATTTATGTCTCCTGTCCTTACTCATCCTTGTTCTCTTGTATTTCTTTCCTGTAAGTATCTAAATCAAATCTTTCCTGGAAGGAAGTCCTACCTTCTCTACAAAGCTCTCCTTAATGATTCCAGGCCCCACCGATACCCCTTCCCCTCTGAAAAACTCGGTTCTCTGCAGTTTGAAATCATACAATTTGGCTTCCAATTATGCACTATGTTTTTCTTGTATGTTTCTGTGTTAATGTGTTACCACCAATTGTAGTCTCCTTGAATGCAGAGATGATCTTTTAATCTTCTTTATTTACGTGATGGACGTGAGAGTGTTACTGAAACTGTCAGGCATGATGTACACACAAGGATGGTTCCGATCACCATCTATGTGCTTCATGCCCTGCCTGTCACTGAGCCAAGAGAACGGTTTCAAAAAATAAAAATAGCACATTGAGTTATCTCACCACGAGGATAGATCAACAGGCAAATTGAGCGTTATCAAGATTTTAGAATATAGTCCTTAGTTTGGAATTCATTGATTTCTTTCCTACTCATTTAATACATACTTATACACCATTGAATAGATAATAATAAACTAAACAATAATTTGGATAATTTCTAGGATACAAAAGTGAAATAGACTTATCTGTGAGGAGTTTTCTATTTAGTTGCTTATAAAGAATTACATGGTAAAGAGTCTTGAAAGCTCTTTGTGGGGGCCCAAGACCCAGCTGTTTTCTAGGTGTGCTCAGGGGACTACCAGCCTCAACATCTCCTGTAAATGAGACTCTCTTAGGGCAGGGCCAAAGAAAGCACATCTTCAGATAAGATGCCAGGTAATCCTTATGCATATGAATTCCAGGTTTAGTTTATTATTCTTGGCTAGGAAGTAAGTATTTGGCTTCCTTACTGGTGCAGAACGTTCCAATTGTCTTCTGAATTCAGATCTCTGGTGAGTCTTACTCTATTGCCTTGTGGTATTTGTTTTTCTTTTCTGAAAAGCGTCCATCTTTATCAGGATCCATTCAGTTATTCTTTTTTTTTTTTTTTGAGACGGAGCCTCAAGCTATCCCCCTGGATAGAGTGCCATGGCATCACAGCTCATAGCAACCTCCAACTCCTGGGCTCAAGCGAGTCTCCTGCCTCTGCCTCCCAAGTAGCTGGGACCACAGG
>CAUYQV010189923.1:0-55798 GCA_963574575.1 Galagoides demidoff
GCCGCCAAACAACAATGATGGTTGCAACCAAAAAATGGCCGGGCGTTGTGGCGGGCGCCTGTGGTTCCAGCTACTTGGGAGGCGGAGGCAGGAGACTCGCTTGAGCCCAGGAGTTGGAGGTTGCTATGAGCTGTGATGCCAATAGCTTGAGGCTCCATCTCAAAAAAAAAAAAAAAAAAAAAAATCAGAGTTTAAATTTTAGCAGAGATAAAAGACAAGGAAAATAAAAAAAAAAAAAAACCTTAAAAATTTTTTGCCTTACAATGTCAGCAATCAGGAATCAGTATACTAATAATGAATTACCCAGGAATGTGAAAGTTGAAGCTAAGGTTCTCACATTAATCTAAAGACTATGAAAAAGGATTAAACTTGGCGATAGCATCTTTGTCAGAAACAAACTGAACTTCTGTCTGAAGTAGAAATTTCTAACCTACTACCAATTTAGGTAGTAATGGTATTCTCAATTCATTCAATTTAATAAAACATGGCTTATATTAAAAGCTATTACTAAGAATGAGAATCAATAAAACATTAACAACATACTTATATAACTGAATAAATCACATATTAGAATTATCATGTGGAGATAGGGTGGGAGTGGGACTTTTGCTACCTGCCTAAGCCATGAGCCAAAGCTCAAGTCTGCTTACAATACTGAATTAAATCTTTGACCATTATTAACACTCAGCTTCAATAGAGGGTAATTCTGCTTTCTTTAACAACGTGTGGCACTATTAGATCAGGGGTCTAACCCCAGTCAAAGCCAGCACAAATAGGTTATCGCCAAGATGGAGCCCAAAGTTACAGATTGTAGACCATTTTTGCTTCATTTTATTTTATTTTATTTTTATTTTTATTTTACTTTATTATTCTTTTAGACAGAGTTTCACTCTGTCACCCTGGGTAGTATTACATAGTGTCACAATTCATATCAACCTCAAACTCCTGGACTCAAACAATCCTCTTGCCTCAGCTGAGAGTCCTCAGGTAGCTGGGACTACAGGTTCCCACCAGTACCCACTACTTTTTTTGTTTTTAGTAGAGACAGGGTCTTGTCCTTGCTCAGGCTGGTCCTGAACCTTTAAGCTTGAGGGATTCTCCCACCTCATCCTTCCAGAGTGCGATGCTAAAAATTAAACCCAAGGGCAGAGATTGAACATGCTAATTAGACATATGAAAAATCATGATCTGCAGATGGACACCTGTCAACAAAACTCCATCCCTACATGATATAACTTCAATGCTAGCATCAAACTTATCTCCCTCTACCATTTTAAGCTTCTTCAGCCCTTTGTTTGGAAAGCTAGTCTGGTTGCTCCTTAACCAACACTATCTCCCTTTGTTTCAACAACCCTCTCTCTCAGCCTCCATTTCCCCTCAGCTTGAATACCCCCCAACTCCCAACCACATCCAAGCCTTGCCTGTATAAATTATTTTTTAGTCTTTTGCCATTGTCTATTAACTTAGGGACCAAGAATCATGAAGTCAGAAATAATAAAATGAACCAAAAATATTTAAGTATATTATATTTAAAGAAATAGAATATGGAATTTAGAAATGAAGAAAAATGGATTATAAAAATGGTTAAGTAGATTTTAAGAGAATTAAAATAAATTTTCCAGAATATAATTATTAAATTTGATTAGTCAATGCATACCCTAAATGAAAGAATGGACACTGCTAAGAGAAATTTAGAAAACTAGAAAAGAAATCTGACAACATTACTCACAGTGATGCTGAGGGAAAAAGGAAATGGAACGTATGAGAAAGAGAATTTAGGATGTATTCTAAAACATGAAGGTAGAACTTATTTAATAAAGTTTATTAAGAAGACTAGAGAAAGAATGAAGAAATCATGGAAGAATGTTTCTAGAATTAAAGAAGAATATCAATCTATAAACAAAAAATATCAATCTATAAACCTGAGCAATAATGTAGAGGGAACTGAGCCCTGATCTTTCACATAAGACTCACTTCCTGCTTGAGAGACCTGGAGAATCGTGAGAATGGCCTGTGAGTTGTGTGCAGTGCAGGAAATCCGAAAATTTGCCCCCAAGGGAGAATGTATATATGAGGTGTGGCAATACCAGGCCTAATGGTTATGATACAGGTACTCTAGATTCCAAAGGTCTCTTGACGCTAGAGGCAGAGATCTTGCTTAAAGTCTGAGATTTTGCAAAACAAATTGGAGACATTCTTTCTGACACTTTCCATATTCCCTCCCTTTTTAATGCTGATGTCTGATAAGTAACTTTTAACTTCTTCCCCTCCCCACCCCTGCTGTGATAATAAATACTAACAGACCTGAGATTTACTCAGGAAGGCTCCTCCCAGTGTTCCTCAGCACCCCCCCTACACACACACACACACACACACACACACACACACACGCACAAACTTTGTGTCAAGCTTCTTCATTCTCCGTGCTCAGACCCCCTCATCTGGTGACCCCAAATGCCTCACAATAAGGATAGATAAAATTAAAGTGATATCTATGATATACATAGTAAAACTGCTGAACCACAGAGATGAAGAGGATACTTAAAAGTAAACAGATATAAGTGACAATTCAGTTAATATTAGACTTCTCAATAGCAATAATGGAATCTAGAAGATAGTGGAACACTATCTTCAATACAGAGAGAACAAATAACTCATTTTAAAAAGAGGAAATAGGCTCAGTGCCTGTAGCACAGTGGTTATGGTGTCGGCCACATACACCTAGGCTGGCAGGTTCGAACCCAGCGTGGGCCAGCTAAACAACAATTACAACTGCAACAAAAAATTAGCTGGGCATTATGGTGGGTACGGTAGTCCTAGCTACTTGGGAGGCTGAGGCAAGAGAATCATTTAAGCCCATGAGTCTGAGTTTGCTGTGAGCTGTGATGTCACAGCACTCTACCAAGGATGACATAGTAAGACTCTGTCTTAAAGAAAAAAGAAAAAAAAAAAGAGGGAATAATTCACAATATCCAAGAATTTTGTATCTAGGCATATTATTTCTCTCAGGACAAACTAAATCTACTTTCTATATAAATGAAAATTGAAAGAAATGTGCCAAGAAATTTTCACAAGAACAAGACAAACAAACAACAACCAAGTAAATGATTTTTATAAAATGTAGCACAGTGAACCCAGATAGGAGGATTTAAGATTTGAAAAGGAATAGTATAGAAATGAAGGACAAATTGAGAAAAGATATTTACAAGTAGTATAAGCTACAGAAGATGTATACTCATTATACTTAAGGAAATTTTGTGAATCAAACAACTTAAAATGCAATGTCATTTATAATACAGGAAAGAAAATTGAGAAAACCATAAAGATGCTAGTTTACACTCACTGTTTTAGCAAATAGCAATACCACATATGGGAGATGACTTGAGTAAAGGGTTATGTTAAAGAATGTACTTGTATTAAAGTGGCACATACTATTTGGAAAAACACTTGTCATTATATGTTTAACAGTTATTATTTTAGAGAAGCTTTAACTTAACAGAAAATTTGCAAACGTTGTACAGCAAATTTTCATATAGTTCAATGAACAAATAGAAAAAATGAAGAAAAATTAACATAGGCTCAGAGAAATGTCTTATATAACTAAGCAAAACAATATATTCATAACACAAATAACAGGAGTAGAGGAAATTAAGAAACAGTAAAAATAGTTGAAGTTCAAATGCTTGAATACTTATCAAACTTGAGGGAAAACATTAATCTACAAATCAAGGCAATATAACAAACTCCAGAAAGGATAAATGTAAAGAGATTCACATAGACACATCACAGCAAAAATATTGGAGAGTCAAAAGAAGGAGAAAAATCTTAAAAACAGTAAGAAAAAAAATCCTTATCTCTTAAAAGGAAACCCCAATAAGATGCAATTAATACGATCCCTAAAGAGATATCTATAGCTGTAAACTCCTATTTTAAAGAAGAACAAATATCACAAATTAATAATCTAATATTTCAGCTTAAGTCACCAGAAAAAATGATGGAAGAAAAACCAAATCTAAATCAAGTAGAGCAAAGGGAATAATAAAGATTAGAACACTAATGAATGAAATAGAAAATGGAAAAACCAATAGAGAAAATTAGTGAAGTTAGTTTGTTAACCAGGATCAGAAAATTAGTAAATTTTTAGCTAAATTGAACAAGAAAAAATGAGAGAAGACAGAAATTATTAAAAGCAAGAATGAAAAAGGAAACTGAATATTCCTGTAATAATCAAGGGTATTATATATAAAAAATTATCCACAAAGAAAAGCCCACATAGCTTTACTGGTAGATCTTATCAAACATCAAAGACAAATTAAGGTTAATTCTACCCAAACTTTTCCAAAAAATAGAAAGGAAAGAATTACTCCCTGACTTAAGCAATGAAGTCAGGATTACATTGATGCCAAATCTTATCATAAGAGAAGAAAACTATATAGCAATATCTCTTTTGAATATAAATTCAGATAGTTTAAATAAGATACTAGCAGGCTGGGCTCGGTGGCTCATGCCTGTTATCCTAACACTCTGGGAGGCCGAGATGGGTGGATTGCTTGAGCTCAGGAGTTGGAGACAAGCCTAAACAAGAATGTGACCCCGTCTCTACTAAAAATAGAAATATTAGCTGGGAATTGTGGCCTAGGCCTATAGTCTCAGCTAATCCAGAAGCTAAGGCATGAGGATTATTTAAGCCCAAGAGTTTAAGAGTGCTGTGAGCTATGACAACACTGCCATAGCATTCAACCCTAGGGTGACAGACTGAGGTTCTGTCTCACAAAAAAATAAATAAAGATACTAGCAACTGAAATCTAGTAACTTATAAAGACGACTGTACGCCATGATCAATTTGGTTTGTTTTATACATAGAAGGGTGGTTTACATCCAAAAATTATTAAATGTTATATTAATCATTTAAAAAAATCATAAAATTGAGGGGCAGAGTAAGATGGCAGACTACTGACATCTCTTTCCCAACTACTTATGGTGAGACAGGGGAAAGTGGCCTTCACCCACCTCTGGATGTGAGAATCTGCACAGAAACATCACTCCAGTAGCACAGTGAAGCAGTAGGAGACTTGAGGAGCCAACAAGATGGTCTGGAGCAGAGAAAAACCTATGCAGAAGGCAAGAGCTTTGTATGGGCAGAGGCTGGCTCTCCCATGGAGGTCTGGGGATGGGACAGAGTTATCTTGCAGTATTTTGATTTGGAACTGAGCTGTTAACAGGAGCAGCAAGTAGAATTGAACAGCCTCTGGTGGTGAGGGTTGAATACTGGGGGAGGTGGTTCTTCTATTGGCCTAGTGGCTTTCAGGGTGCTGCCATTGTGGGAAGGCCCTAGGAGTGGGGGGAATAGTAAACAGGGTCCCAGTACATGGTTGCTGCTCTTGGTGCACCTGCTGAGCTCCAGTGGCCATCCTTGGGGTGAGCTGAGTGGCCTCCATACCACACAGCAGGGCCACTTTGTTGTCAGGGAACATTGTCTGTCTGATGTGCCTCCTTGGAAGACTGAAGAGAGCTTTGGGACCACATTCCCATGGGGACTGAATGCTGACATAGCAAACAGGCTCAGATTGAGGGGAAGGAAGTTAGGAAGAGGAGATATGGGCTCCTTTGCAATTAAAGAGTGGCTTTTGACCCCCATCATATACAGTAAGTCCAGCATGTATTCTTCACCCCCTAACACCACAGCATTATCTGCTGTACACACACAGACACGTTGTCTTACATTGTTCGCTTATTTTTTTCTTTGCTTTTTGTCTCTTTCGTTGTTGTTCTTTGTTTATTTTATTTTGGGGGGTTGTATTTTCATTTTTACTTTTTTCAATAGCAAGGGCTCCTCCATTTGTGTTATGGTTTTTAAGTTAATTTTATTCTTTCTTTCTTTTTTACTTCTATACTTTTCTCTCTTTTGGTATACCTTTTTTTCTATTTTTCTCATCTTTCCCCCATTACTTTCTCATACAATAGCAAAGATATCCTTTTTTTCTATTTTATCTTGTACAATTACATTTTTACTTTTTAAATCTATTTTCTTTTTTTAAATTTTTTTTCCTCTTCTCTGCTGGCTGGGGGGGATTACCACATTGGTCTGGCTCAAGAAGGCTATGAGCTCATGATCTTAGGTATCCTTCTAGCTTTGGTCTTTGGAAAGAAAGTATTGGTAGGACTTCACTGAGACATAATTCTGTTTATTTCTATATTAGGCTGAGGTGGAGTCTTGCTTTTTTCCAGGCTGGTAAGGAGCTCCTGAAATCAAGGAAATGCCCAACCAGCCCCTAAAATTATAGAGCTGCAAGTGTGGCCATAGCATCATGCCAAACACTACTATTTCTCCTATCACTCTCTTTCTGTCTTATTGGTCTTCTCACTCCTTTTCTTCAATTCTTTCTTTCCACCCCTCTTCTTTTTTTGTCTTTTTTTTTTTTTTTGCCCTCTTTATATTTTCTTTTCTTTTCCCTTCTCATTCTTTACCCTTACCTTACTTTTGGCCTTATATCAAAAGGCCACTTCAACATCTAAGCTCTGAGGCAGGTAATTTAAAGCAAAGGAGGCAGTTAGAAGGAAAAAGTAGAGAAAGGAAGCAAACAAGAAGAAAACAAGCATGAGGAAGAACCCAAAGAAAAATTCTAGCAATATGAAAAACCAGAATAGAGCAGTCACCCAAGAGATCATGATGAAGCTACAGGAGAGGATTCCTATAAAGAATTAATGGAAGGTGGTGCCTGTGGCTCAAAGGAGTAGGGCATTGGCCCCATATGCCAGAGGCCCAGGCCAAAAACTGCAACAACAACAAAAAAAGAGTTAATGGAAATGTCAGAAAGGGAATTTAAAATATGGATGGAAAAAACAATAAAGGGAATTGATGAGAAAGTGGAAAAACATAACCAAAAAATAGACAAACGATGTGAAGAATATAGAAAGGATTTGGTGGAGTCACAAGGAACTTAAAGATGCAGTAGAAAATACACATAACAGATTAGATCATGGAGAATAAAGAATCTCAGAGCTGGAGGATAAAGCTCTTGAGATAACACAGGTAGTTAAAGAGGTAGAAAAGGAGAGAAAGAAGAACATTCACTCAGAGAATTATGGGACTTCACAAAGCATTTAAACATATGAATTATAGGTGTTACTAAAAGGGAAGAAGAATGTCCCAAAGGAATAGAAGACCTGCTGAAGGCTATCATAAATAAAACTTCCCAAGTATCACTAAAGATTCCAAAATACTCCTAGTAGAAGAATATCGAACTCTGGGTTGTCTCAACACAAAAAGAGCATTTCCAACACAACATTGTAATGAACCTGTCCAAAGTCAAAATGAGAAAGAAAATTCTGCAAGCAGCCAGAAGTAAGTGCCAATTGACCTACAGAGGCAGATCCAAAAAAGTGACAGCAAATTTTTCGGCTGAAAATTTCTAAGACAGAAGAGAATGGTCAGCCAACTATAACCTTCTTAAACAAAACAATTTCCAGCCCAGAATGCTATATCCTACTACACTAAGCTTCAAAATCAATGGAAGCCATCTACAATAAACCTACAACTAATATCATACTGAGTGGAGTGAAAGTAAAAGCTTTTTCACTTATAACAGAAAACAGACAAGGATGTCCTCTATCATCACTCCTATTCAACAGAGTGCTGGAAGTTCTAGCAAGTGCAATTAGGCAAGAGAAAGATACAAAGGGCATCCAAATGTGGGGAAAGGAGGTTAAACTCTCACTCTTTGGTGATCATCTGATTCTATACGTAAAAAAGCCCAGAGACTCAACTGCCAGGCTCTTGGAAATGATTAAAGAATACAGTAACGTCTCAGGGTATAAATCAATGTCCACAGTAACCTTTGTATACACTAATAATAGCCAAGTCAAAAAGCTAATACATGATTTATGTATTTATGAATTAATAAAAAAATGTCACAGAGATACAATTATCTTCACAGTAGTTTCAAAGAAAAATGAAATACCTAGGAATATACCTAACAAAAGAGGCAAAGAACCACTACAAAGACAATTATGAAACCCTAAGAAAAGAAATAGCAGAAGATATTAACAAACGAAAGAACATACTATGCTCTTGGCTGGGAAGAATCAACATTGTTAAAATGTCTGTACCACCCAAAGCAATATACTGATTCAATGCAATCCCTATTAAAATACCAACAGCATACTTTGATAACAGGAAAAAATAATTCTTCATTTCATATGGAACCAGAAAAAAAAAATCCATATAGCCAGGGCAATTTTTAGTAATAAAAACAATGCCAGAGGCATCACTCTACCAGATTTTAGAGTGACTTTATAAGTCCAATGTGATTAAAATAGCATGGTATTGGCTGAGACAATAGACAAGTGGAACAGAATAGAAACAGCATGGTATGGCATGAGACATAGATAAATGGAACAGAATAGAAAACGAAGAGAAGAAACTAGTCTCATAACAATCTAATCTTTGATAAACTAATCAAAAATCATATACTGGCAAGAACAACCCCTATTTAGTAACTGGTGCTGGGATACCTGGATAACCACATGTAAAAGACTGAAATTGGACCCATGCTTTTTACTATTTACAAAAGTTGACTCAAGATGGATAAAAGATTTAAATCTAAGACATGAAAAAAGTCCTAGAAGTATGAGAAAAACTCTTGAAAATATCAGCCCAGGGGAATAAAACAAAAATAAACAAATGGGACTTAATTGAACTGAAAAAGTTTTCCAAAGGTAAAGACATAACAATTAAAGCAAATAGACAACTTTCAGAATGAGAAAAGATATTTGCAGGTTAAAAATCAGACAAAGGCTTGATAACTAGGATCTATAGAGTAATGAAAGTAATCAAGAAAACAAGAGCTAACAATCTCATCTATTACGGAGCAAGAGACATGACCCTTCTCTGAGGAAGACAGATGAATAGCTAACAAACATATGAAAAAAATTATCATCATTCCTAATCATCAGAAAATGTGTATCAAAACCACCCTGAGGTATCACTTCACCCCAGTAAGAACAAACAGCCCACATCACAAAGTCCCAGAATTGCAGATGCTGGTGTGGGTGGGGAGAGAGGGGGACACTTTACACTGTTGGTGAGACTGCAAATTAATACAGCCTCTTTGTAAAGAAATATGGATAATCCTCTAAGAACTCAAATTAAACCTTCAATTTGACCTCTCAATCCCACTATGAGGCATCTACCCTATGCGTACCCTATCTATGCCATTTTTCTCTTATCTGGACAATCTAAAACATGACCACATAGGAGGAAAACTTAATTCTATTCAAGTTGGGGAGGGAGGATTGAGGGAGATGAGAGAGGAGGGTGGAATTGTTGTGCTCCCACTTAAAAGGTGCATGGCGTCTACCTCGTAGTGGGATTGAAGGATCAAATGGAAAAAAAAATCATTTTATCATAAAGACATTTACACTAGAATGTTTATAGTATTTTGATTTACAATTATTAAGACATGGAAACAACCTAAATTTCCATCAACTCTGGAATAGATTAACAAACTGTGATATATGTATACAATGGAGAACTATTTAGCTGTAAGAAAAGATGGTGACTTTACATATTTTGTATTAAGCTAGATGGAGTTGAAACACATTCTTCTTAGTAAAGTATCACAAGAATGGAAAAGCAAGTATGCAATGTACTCAATTTTATTGTGAAGCCAATAGACAATCTAACACATGCCCAGTAGGAGAAAAACTTAATTCTATTCAAGTTGGGGAGGAGGGAATGAGGGAGGTGAGACAGGAGGGTGGGATTGTTGTGTTCCCACTCAAAGGGCAAAAGGTAGGGGTGTGTGGCATTTGTTTGGCTGTGGGACACAACTACAAACGGGACTTCATGTAACAAATTCAAAAATTGTTAGCTGGTTGTTTATATCCTCACAATAACCTGAAACTAAAATACACACACACACACATATATATATATATATAAATAGATTAAAAAAACAAAAAACAGATGATCAAGTCAATAGGCACAGTAAAACAATGTGACAAAATCCAACATGCTTTCATGTTAAAATGGTAAAGATGATAAATTATATATGTAAATTCAAAAATTCAAATTGTATATTAAAAAAAGATAAAAAGCTTAAGCCTAGGAGTTTGAGGCTGTAGTAAGTTATGATTGCCCCATTGCACTCCAGCCCAGGTGAAAAAGTGAGAACTTGTCTCTACACAAAAAATAAAGGAAGGAAGGAAAAATTAGAAAAAGCTGTTCAAGAGAGGATGTGGTTAGAAAATTCATTATCTTCAATAGTTAAAAAAAAAAAAACTCAACAAACAACAAATAGAAGATAACTTCTTCGCCCTGATAAAGGGAATCTATAAAATCCCCACAGCTAACGTCATTCTTAATGATGAAAGACTGAATGCTTCTTGACTAAAATAGGAATTAGGCAAGGATGTCTGCTCTTATCACCCCTATATCACATAAAAACCTTCACTGAAAGGTTTGTAGTAGTCATAATCACCAAAAGGTAGAAGCAATCAAGATGTCCTTCAATAGGTGAATAGGCAAATTGTTCTAATAGAAATGGTTAAGCCCATTCTTCTTAGGGACAAAAGGACATGTACAAGGTCTGTCAATTAAGTTTGTGAATTCCTCCTAGGAAATGTGCTGTATACCTTTTTCTGAATATCGCTAGGGTCACCTTTGAAGTACTCCATTTGAGAATCTGTGCATTGATGCCAGAGCCTAATTAACCCTTCAAAACAATTTAGAACTCTTTTTCTGGAATGATCATCAGAGCTGTCATCATAGGGACACATAAACACATACAAAAACAATAATGAACACCAACTCAGCAAGATACCGCCACTTGGTGACATGAACACACCTGTGAAACACTGAGATGTCAAGGGTATGAAACTTTACCAAGTTGTTTGTCCAGTGCTGCCAAATAAGCACTTGGTGGAAAGTCTGAGAACTTAATAGATGGACCTTCATGTGACAGCAGTTCTCATGCTCATTCCAGGAAAAGAGATTGATCTATAGAATCAATGGCATTTCTATTAGAGGTCTGAGAGATTTTAAATAAATTGACAAGGTGATTCTAAAATCTAAATAACAATTCAAAAGAGCAAGAGGAGCCAAATAATCCTGGAGAGAAAAAGACAAAGTCAGAGGACTTACATTTTTGATTTCACAACTGACCGTTAGGCAACAGCAACTAAGACAATGTAGTTATGGCAAGAAGAAAATCAGTGGAATAGAATTAGAAATCAACCACAACTTTTTGTTAACTCAACAGTAAGTGCTGAACAATAATTTGTTTCTACAACAGTGACAAAACAAGTCAATGGTGAAAGGTAATCATTTCAACAAATGGTGCTGGAATATTTGCATCCAATAACTGGATATCTACATGCAAAAGAATGAAATTGGATTGCTACCTCACACCCAATACAAAATTTGTCTAAAAATTGATCATATGCCTAAATGTAAAAGTACAGAGCATAAAAGTATTAGAAGAAAATGTCAGGGTAAATTTTATGACCTTAGATTTGCCAATGGCATTACAGATCGTCAGGATCTGCTTCTGACACCACTTGTCATGGTCTGGGACTGGCCAGGTCTCAGGCCCAGCTTAGGTAGGTTCTAGTCGTGGACCGCTAAGCTACCTTGCTCAGGAACAGTTTCTCTTAGGTGCTTGAGGGCTATCTACTTTAGCTGGAGAGAGAGAGTCTTAGAGAGAGTAAAGCAGTCTTCTTAGCATAGATAGATCTTAGTCTTTGGCAGAGTTTGGTAATCTTCGGCAGAGAGATGCCGTGCTGGCGTTCTGCAGGCAGAAGAGGAGTCGGAGTTGGAGTTGGAGTCAGCGTGTCCATAGAATGCACATGCACTGCCTTCTCCTCCAGCCTAATATAGGGCTGAGCTCCTGCCTCTCAATACCACAGGTGTAGAGCCTGCCAATTCACCAATGCTCTCATCTCATGAGCTCTTTCATGCTTGTTAGAACTAAATCTCTGTCCATGCCCTTTCACCAAGGTGTTCCATTACAGGTATTTCCTATAACTCTCACTCCTCCTAGCCATAAGCTACACGGGTTGCTACAGTAGATATTTTACTAAAATACAACTACCACCACCAACAACAAAAGTATATTGGGCTTCAAGAACAAAAAGTTTTATGCCTTAAAGGACACCATCAAAAAATTAAAACACAACCCACTGAATGGGAAACAATATTTACAAGTTATTTATATGATTAAAATAAATCAGATAAATAAATTTAGATCTTGTAAATAATCCTTGCAACTCAATAATAAAAATCCTAATAAACCAATTAAAAACGCAAGAAACATCTGGAAAGACAATTCCACAAAGAACATACACTAATGGCTACTAAGCATCTAAAACATGCCCGAAATATCTGGTCATCTGGAAAATGCAAATCAGACCCTCAGTGAGATTCCACTTCCCACACGCTAAAATATTATAATAAAAGAAGACAGTAACAGGTGTTGTTGTGAACGTGGAGAAATTGGAAACTCGTGCACTGCTGGTACAGTGTGTAATGGGGCAACTACATTGGAAATGATGGCAGATCCAGAAAGCCTTAAACCTTGAGTGACCATTTGACCTAGAAATTTCACTCTTAGGTGTAGATTTAGGCAAAATGAGAACATACATTCATGCATAAACGTGTACATAAATGTTTATAGTAGTATTGTTTGTATTAGACAAATGCTGAAAAGAACACAAATGTCTATCAACCGCAACTAAATAAAAGGCTATAAACCCATACAATGGAATATTATTCACTCATAAAAGTAAATGAAATATTGATACATACTACAATGTGGATTAGCCTTAGAAACATTATTCTACATCAAAGAAGATACAGCCTCTAATACCATCAAAAGCAATCTTCTGTTTTTGGTTTTGGAAGGTATAAATAATGGTCTGAGTTATCTCTAACATACCTGTCCCTACTAATCTTTTCTCCTCAGTATTGGCATAGTTGAAAGTATCCAATCTTTAAAAAGAAAACTTACTTGGGCAGTGCCTGTGGCTCAAAGGAGTAGGGCGCTGGCCCCATATACTGGAGGTGGTGGGTTCAAACCCGGCCCCAGGCAAAAACTGAAAAAAAAAAAAAAAGAAAGAAAACTTACTTATAAGTAATATTCCCTTTATCACCTTATTTATTTATCCCACTTGTAAATTAGCCTTGACTAGCTCCATGTTTTCTAACTCATTCTCCAATATGGTTTCCACCCTCATCATTACAATAAAATTATTTTTTAAGCTAGCAAGAATAATTTATGAGAGCTAATTTTTTGCAGCTTTTTTTATTAGTTTCAAATGTCTCCTCCTGCACATTCTATTCTTTTATCTATTCAGAAAAGAAGTTCCTTGAGTGTTTACCTTGCAATGGTAAGAAATTTGTTGATGTGGCCTTGCTGTCTCCACATACAAATTTGTGACAGAGATAGGAATCAATCAGGCAACCTCCCAACTGCAGTCACAAACTGTAATGAGTGCATTTAAGGAAGAATCCCTGATGCCGTGAGGGATTAAAACAGGTGAGCCTGATTTCTATTACAGCACTAGAGTAAAATTGGCTGCACCTAAACATCATCTGAAGAAATCTAAAAATTGCTCAGGCCCAAGTCCTAATCATAGAAAATTCTGATTTAATTGGCCTAGGGTGTGGTATCAATAGCAGGGTTTTAAAAATTCCACCAGGTAAGGGCAGCGCCTGTGGCTCAAAGGAGTAGGGCACAAGCCCCATAAGCCAGAGGTGGCGGGTTCAAACCCAGCCTCGGCCACGAACTGCAAAAAAGAAAAAAAGTCCCCCAGATGATTCTACTACACAGCTAAGGCTAAGAACAGCTCATAAAACTATTGGTTCTTGTAGTATGGTCCCCAGATTTTCAACATTAGCTTCACCTGGGAACTTGTTAGGAATGCAAATTCTCAGCCCTTACAAGCAGCACAATTGAATAAGAAATTCTGCAGGTAAGACCCACAATTTGTGTTTATTAAGCCTTCTACTGACTTTGATACCTTTCTAATTTGTGAATCATTTTATCAGGGAATCGAAGAAGGTCTTCCTGAAGATGTTTCACCTATTCTGAAGTATCAGCTTCACATAGGTATAGGGAGGGAAGGTGGTGTGAATCTGTTTGCCCAAGTTCATAACTGGGACATTATCTCAGAGTCTTTCACTTAGCAGTTGAATTGGTCACTATGTCCTGAGATTCCTTCCACAAGCTGGCAAGTGGTATCTGTGGTGTTGAACATGAGAACAGTCTATTGGTAGTACAAATGTGGCTCATTTCAGGCCAGGTGAACAAGGAAGATAAAAAAGCTTGGAGAACAGCATTAAGGATCGGATAGAGAGGTATGAGATGATGCCAAAAAAGGAAAAGTAAAATCATGCAAAGTACTGCCAGGTTTTGAATTTTATTCTAAGTTAAAGGAAGTCACTAATAGCTTCAAGCAGTATAGCAATGTGAAGCGATTTGCATTTCAAAGAATTACTCGAGCCACTGAATTGAGAATAAACTGGAACAGAAAGTGAAAGTTAGAAGATTAATAGGAGGCTATCACAGATTACAAATATGGTGGCAAGATATGCAACTATGGACATATTTGAAAATATATTCTGCAGGAATAACCAATAATTCTTTATACATTGGTTATGAGGTAAGAACAAAGGAGATGTGAATAATATATATGTATAATAAAATATGTGAAAACATAGATGCCGACCAGATAGCCACAAATAAATACAGGACGTTGCTTGTATAGCTCTGGAGCTCAGAAGTGAAGTTTCCATTAAAGTTCCATTTGAGAGTCTATAGATTATATACTGGTCTATTTTTCCAAATCCACAACAAACTATGGACAGAGCATACAAAGATACACTGATCTAAAATGGAGCCTGAAAAAAACTTCAACATTGAGGGCAGCTCCTGTAGCTCAAAGGAGTAAAGTGCCGGTCCCATATACCGGAGGCGGCAGGTTGAAACTCAGCCCTGGCCAAAAACTGCAAAAGAAAACTTCAACATTTAGCAATTTGGAAGAGCAGGAGAAGCCAGTAAAGAATCTAAGAACTTTCAGCAGATTTGAAGTTATGAAATGTACGCAAAGACAGTTTCTGGAGTAAGGGTGAGAGCAATATTATGAAAAGAAATGTCAAATGAAATGAGGACATGATTTAGGACAACAAAGGTCATTTGCAAAAGCAAGTTAAATGGCAAATTGGGGGCAGAAACAAGATTGGGATTTTTGTTCCAGTGAATAAGAGAGGAAGTAGAGAGAATTTGTGTGAGCAATTCTTGCCCCAAATTAGCACTTCTTAATGTGTCTCCTAAGCTTCTCATTCTCTTTTAATCTCTTAAATATGGGAATTCCCCTCTCTTTATCTCACTATGCGCTTTTCCTAAGTTATCTGAATTATACCCTTTCCTTGTCTTTAGAGCTAGTTATTTATACTTAACTAGCTTCCTTCTCCAAGAGACACAAGATGAAATATCTCAAATGTGTCTCAAAGAATGCAGGCACCACAGGGGGAAATAGCTAATGTATTGACCTAAATGTTCAGTTTCGGCAAAGCCTAAAGCTACTTGCCCAAGAACATACTGAAAAGAAATAATGCAGGAGCTAAAAGAATGGAACAACACGCTTGAAAACTTCATCATACAAAGGAACAGGAGGGCAAGATGATTAACCTACTTAAAAATGACTGAGAACGTGCTGCTGGTAAACTTGCCTGCTTTCTTGGGAGAGGATTGCAGAGATGATGCATATGATCATAAGCGTATAGGTAATCACCATGGAATGTTTTGTTGTCACAAATAATATAAAGGGATGACGACCTGAAGGGTAGGTGTACCCTAATTTGATTTTAAGCCTCTAGAGTTTAATTATTTAGAAATGACTGCTAGAATTACATTAAATATGTGGATACGAGATGGGGCTAGTCTGAGGGAGAAACACTGGGAGTGAAGAAAAAGTCATCATCGTTCTAAGAGAGTTCATAAGGCTGTGGATGGCAAAGCCCAAGGGATAATAAAATATATCAAAGTACGAAATGAACTAGCAAACAGCAATTGAAAGTATGCTAAGACTTATCTCACTTAACTTGAAGATGATACCCTTAACGGATGTGGAAAACTGAATAGACATTGAGATATTAAATAACTGCCTGTTTCAGTCCCAGGTAAAGTATTGGACACATTTCAGTTATTTCAAATACAGTACTATATGTATGTAGTAGGATCATCCACAAACCAAATGGGTCTTGTTTCCCACAATGGCTCTTGTGTCCATATAACAAAGGACTCGTCCACTTTGTTGAATGATGGAGTCCTCTACTCAGAAAACACCAGCCCACCCAGGTGCCGCAATTCAGTAATTTAAACAGTTTTGCTGTTCCTAAGAGCTGCAGATTTTTCCAGGTTGTAATGAAGAGGTTTCTGGGAAGCCCTAATGATCTCGTGAGGAAGGGCTTGTCTGTTCAGGGAAGCTTGCATACAGCATGATGGTTTTATTTTAGACAAATGAAGGGACTAGATGGCAGATAGTGAACATATAAAACTGAATTAAAAGTTTTCCTAACTGTTGAGCCCAGCACCCAACCCCAGTACCCAACACTCACTCTCTGTCAGTCTCTCTCTCTCACAAATACACACATACACACACACGTCCTCCAGAGGATACTAATAAAATAGCAAAAATAAAATATAAAAGAGACAAAGAAAACATAAGCTTTAAGAAGTTTCTCTCCATATTTTAAGTCAAAAGTATGATTTTTATCTCTTTAATTATTGGGTTTATGTCCAAATGTCCCAAAGATGCCATTTCCTTTTTCTTAAAATAACCAATATTTTCATTGCTCCAAGCTTTTGAACTCCAGACTGTCTGTATAGCGGGAGTATTATGTACAGCCTTGGCCATATTTTTATCTTCTCACATGTAAAAATAAGTGTTTTCATGAAGTGAGTTTCCTGCCACTTGCTGGGACACAGCTGGCTGTTGTCAGGATGTTGTCCCCACGTGGCAGGATGGAATCTCTCCTTCCTCCACAGGAGCGTCTCATAAGAAGGAAGTTTCAGGTGGATAAGGAATGTCTGAGGTCATCTCTCAATAAATAATCCAGATTCGAAATATCAGAAGCCAAAGAATAACCTAACCATAGGAATCCAAAGTTTTACTCTGGAATTCATCTCCATCCTTTGGTCGAAAAATCACTTGACCTAGATGTGGTATTTTGTTTGGGATTGCATTGCATTGTAAAGATTGATGGGAGAGGAGTGAAACCAGACATCTCTGTCATTATGAGTGTATCTTCTCGTTTAGGAATGTTAAATATTTAACATTCATTTGCTCAGATCTTTCATATTCTTTTTAAAATCTACTTTATATTCTTCAGTTATGTATCTATTTATACAATTAGTGCATATATATTGATAGATTTGTTTCTAGTTATACTTTTTTCAGTTATTTGTTCTAATTGATTATAGCTGGTTTATATGAAAGCTACTGATTCTTTTTTTTTTGCATTGAGACAAGAGTCTTACTTTGTCACCCTCGGTAGAGTGCAGTGGTGTCATAGCTTACAGCAACCTCAAACTCTTGGGCTCAAGTGATTATCTTACCTTAGCCTCCCAGTAGCTGGGACTTCAGGTGCCCTCCACAAAACCTGTCTATTTTTGTTGTTGTTCGGTTTTTGTTGTTGTTTAGCAGGCCCGGCTGGTTCCCACCAGCCCCAGAACATGTGGTCAGCACCCTAGACCTACCCGTGCCCACCTGAACCCTACTGATTTTGACAGAATAATGTTAGACCTGCTGACTGATTTTGTGCCTGCATTTACTAGTGAAGTCAAGAGGTTTTCTTTTAATACTTTTTTTATGTTTAGGGGGCATTTTTGGTGGGACAGGAGTTTTATGCTTTTGCTCATTCTATCTGCCATCATAATTCAGTTTCTTGAATTTATATTATTAAATTGGGGGGAGGAAACTAATTTGGGTATTCACAGCCCTAGAGTTCACTAAGGACAATATTACTCATATGTAACCTAGTAACCGCATTTGTCACTAATCACACATTGCTGTGCTTACTAAGTAACTGTTCCATTGTGTTCTTTCAGTGTACCTGAAAGATGTAACTGGAACTCTCAGTCATTGAAACATTTCAGGTCTGCAGAGGTGAGTGCAATTCCTTTATAATCCTTGCTGTGGGCAGAAATGGAAAGTTCTATAATATAACATTAGATTTTCTAACTGAAAGCAAAAAAGAAAAGCACAGCAGTTTTCTGCAGTGTTTCTCCCTCACTTTAAATCAATTTACCCAAAAGATTTTCTCCTACTTGGAATGAGAATGGCTATATGTATAAAAATATCTAAAAATATACAATCCAATGCTTATTATATGCCTAAGAAATATCCATGCTTTTAAGTAAAATGATTCTGATATCCAATCCTAAGGAAACACCAGGGTCAGGTTTTGCTGTATTTTCAGTGAAGACAAACCTCCATGTCAGTCATCTTTGACCACATTTACCAATGCAAATACTTTACTAATGCAAATGCATTTACGAATGTAAATACAGTATTTACATTAAGATACTAAAAGTACAGGTATTCTCCTGACTTCATTTTTTCTTATATTTTACTAGATGAATCTAAGCACTGTTATTTTTAAATAAAATATAGTTTGAAAGTATCATCAATAAATACTATTGTAAAGACAAATCCAAGTAGAAAGAATGTACATATAAACGCCTTTATAGTATAATTGGAAAAAAAAATTGACTCTATAAATATCATTTTGTATAATGAAGTAAGAGCAAATCTAACCAAGGAGTGAAATTGACAATGAAAATAGTGAGGGGCAGAGCCTGTGGCTCAAAGGAGTGGGACGCTGGCCCCATAAACAAGAGGTAGCAGGTTCAAACCCGGCCCTGACCAAAATAAAAAAAAAATTTAAAAAAAAACTGCAAAAGAAAATAAAAAGAAAGTAATGATTTCCCTAAGCAACTTTACTTGACACTAACTAGAGTCAGTATATAGTATTATTATCAATGTAACACAACAAATTATCTTTGAAAGTCAATGTGAATGCTATCTACGTAGAGCTATAAATCCATTAACGTTTCCATATTCTCAAATTTTATAATTTGTTCTAACAAATATTTCTCTTACTATCAAATTAAGCCCAACGTAAGCTAGTGGTAATTTTTTTCCTATGATCTCAGGCAGAAGGGCTCAAATGACAAACATCAGAGAATACAGCATCCTAATTTTAAGATTTATTACATGTTATAATCCACAAACTCATGTGCACAGTCTAGCAGTCTTATTCTCAGTGGCAAAAGTTTATTACTGGAGTTGGGCTAGGCATGGCCATTTTCCAAGAACAAAGCATATTGGAAGTGTCTAGAGTTTATAGTGCTTATTTTAATGTGTATTCTAGTTTAGAAATTACTTTTTATGGTTTTATTTTTTCCCACCTTTCTTTGGTATATGTTCAATTATATTGTTTCTCTATTTCCCCTTTTCTCTGAAATTTTACCATGATTTGAAAATATTTGCATGTTATTTGCTTTGTTTTTAAGATTAGTGTGCATGCAATTTAGTGTTTTTCTCCCACATGATAAAGTTTTAATGAGCAGAACATTGCCTTAATTTTCATCTCTCTCCATTTTCCACACAGGTACTCACTAGGGGTAACCCCAATACTCTGTAGCAAGCAAAATCTCTTTAATTTAAAAACACATGATTTGGGAGTTTATGCAAAGGTCCTATTGTAATAAATTGTGTTTACTAAGTTGATTAAAGTGTACTCCTCTTTATTTGCCTGACATATCTCAAATGGGAGGTGTCATGGGAATGCTTCACGTAGATCATGAAAGAGCACCTGATCCAGCTTTGAAAAATGCAATTGGGGTGACAGCTGCCAGCTATTCACTCCCTCTGGCTTATCACAAGCTTTGAACCAAGGTCACTTGTCTTGATGTGGACACAGCAGATAACAAAGCAAACTGTGAAATAAAATTATGGTCATTTTAACCCAGAATTATTTTAATAGGTGATCTTTCTCTCAGACTTTTCTCTTGAGTTGGCAGACTTTATTGAAACTTTAAATATGGTCTAAAAGTTTCTTCTGCACAATCCTCCTCACCCCCCCTCATGTCACAGGTGTTTCTCCCAAATAAATTCTTTTAGCCTTTCTAAACATCAGTCTCAGCTACTGCTGTTCAGAGGATTCAACTTTCACATAATGCAGACACCATTTCCTAATAACACAAGCCAAACTACGGTAGACTAATTAACTGTGACAATATTTATCCACTCGGTAAAAACACATCCTCTAAGTCTTGACATCATGTGAGGGTGAGATAAAAAATTCGTCAATTTAAACAACATATGACACAGGTCTATAGGCCTTAAACATCATCAGATTAATTCATCATTGAGTGTGTAATGATTTACATATCTTGAGACACTTCTATATCCTCAGAATAGAGAGAAAAGCATAAACATCTATATTGTAAGTACTTCTGTTTCTTCAGAAACAGAAATGAATAAGGCCCCTTTAAAAGCAAGAATGACTGTTACTGGCATTCTTTACTACAGCAGCAGAATTTTAGAAAGAGCAACAACAAAAAGGACAACAAAAGCAAGTATTGGCCTTTATAAAGATCCAAATTACATTCATATTCTTAGCTTTGGAAGGAAATGGCTTATTCTCAGGTAGGAAGTCCAGGAATCTTCCATCATGATCATGGTCAAAGTTTTGCCTCTGCTTTGTTTTTCATTCATTCAAAATATGATGACAAATTTGCCTGTGCTTTCACAGAACAGATTAAGGTTACAGAATTCAGTGTAAGTAGATGTGGTGCTTGTGTATGTATATGGACAGGCAAATAAGAAGAAAACATGATACCACCAGCAGCAAGGTTAATAAGCTTTCTAAGAATTATAAAAAAGTATATATTTTTTCAATTTTATTATTTTTGTTGAACATAAAATCTCATAGCTGCAAATTTATGAGATATTTTATTATTCAGCATTTTGTCAGTTGAAAGTGGCAGAAACTCAACTAAAAGGAAGTTTTAAAAGATGTAGGCTGGATTGGCTCATTAGCCACATGATAGGTCTTGGATCAACCAGAACCTAGAATTTGTGAGCCCCTCGCTCCCTTGGCTACTCTCACTGTCTCTCAGTTTCTCACATCTGCCTTCTCTCGTGCTACTTGCCTCATTCTCTCAGATTGTCTTTATAAAACTAGAACTATATTCAATCAGTTTCCAGGCTCTTCTCCCCTAGGTTCTCAACCCAAGATAAAGGATCTTTTCCCTGTAACTCGAAGTTTAAACATTCATGTGAAGGCCTTTGATAATTTTACTTGGTTGATGTTTCTGTGGCCTTGGAGAAGGTTGCCAACAGTGAAATCCTATACAAAACCAGGGGATTGCATTGAGAAATTAGATTTAGGAGGGCCAAATAAATGCACAAATATACAGAGTATTTTTCATTTTCTAACAAAAGGTAGGAAGTATGGTAACCAGAGAAAATTGATTGATGTCCACTTTTGTTCCTTAGATCTATTAATAATTCAGTGAAAGTTCCTGCTAAATATTTGATTGAAATATTAGCTAAAATAAAACTCAATGGAACAGTTAGAATTTTATCTTTTTAGTCTGTAAATTTCAAGATACATAAATGAATATTTGAGAATTCACAAAACTGTTTCTCCTCTTCATGAATAATTAATCAGGGTGTTTCCTTCAAACAATTCAGATTTGAGTGGGGGGTGGTATGTCTGCCTCTTGAGAATCAATTCACTTAATAAAATTCAAAAACAATTGTTTAACAACTCTTTGGTATGCTAAGTAGTGATAGAGAAGGATTTGATTGCCAGACAGATTTGTTCCAGAGTTCTTGGTTTTAAATATGAGTGATAATCACAATTCATACTTAACATTTCTTGATATTTTTGGTCTTCCTTGTAGTAGGTGAAAGGCTTACTCTAATTCAATCAAAATTAATAAAACTTTACCATGTTTATGCACTATTACACAGTGCAATTAGGAAGACAAAAAGGTAAAAATAAAATTATGTATAACTATACATGTAGACAGACAAATATATGTTATTTATACAGTTATGTAGAAAAATTTCAGTTAAAATTTGGTTATTTTTATTAAAAAGGTGGTGGAATTTGGTACTAGAATGGGCTTTTACATTGGAGATGATGCTGGATGAACATTTGGGAGCATCAATGTATTTACCAGTTGAGTTAATAAGAACAAGTAATAAATTCACAAAATATATGCTAAGACATTGATTGTCAAAATATTGATGAAATTGTATTTTGAAGAATTATAAATATTTCAGATGAACAGAGAATATGTGCATGAATAAATTTTATGGACAGTACATTAGATGGTTAGCAATAGCCAGGTAAGACAGATAATGCAGGTAATGTAAAGGATACATTATTATTCTAACATTATTAGAAGTTTGTAAATGCAAGTTAGGCTAGCTAGGAAAAGGGAGAAAATCCATTTTTCATTTTTTACTAAAAAAAAAAATTTTAATGCCTCAAATTTAAGAACTCAAAATCTCCATTTGAAGAGATATCCCTGGCAAGAGAGTGGAGGAAAGATGGATAAGGAATTGACTATTGGTCATTAAATGAGGCAAGAGGTATAATTTCTTGAACCAAATAAGTGACAGTCAAGAATGAAATTATGGGCTATTATAATATTCAAGATTTGTTTAGTTGTAAATGACTTAATTCCAACTGAAACTATCTTAAGCAACAAACAGCACTGGCTCAACGCAACCCAAGTTGAGTAACATAAAGGAGATAAAATACATAGGAAATATGGATTGACTAGATGTGAGTTGTGAAAAATGTGAGGCAGAGAGAATGACTTTGTGATATTTTCTTCTTGATGGTTAATTTCATGATGGTGAGAGAAATTTCATTTGAGAAGATCAGAAGAAGATAAGGTAAGGGGCTGGTGGGAAATAGTAAATCTGATTTTGGAGGTGCAGAATGTAAGATATGATCGACATGCAAGCAGAGTTATACCAGAAATATTGTGTTACTTTGGTTTATAGTGAGATGGGATTAAGTAGTTGAAAAGACACAGATTTGGGGAAAGCAGTATATTCTGTCCTTTCAGAACAAATATATTGTCATAAGGATATAGTTAATAATGAAAGGAGAATTGTGAATATATCAACATGTGAGTAGGAGGATAGGTTTTGGTATCCTAATTAGAACTCTGAGAGTATTTTTATGTGAATAACTTATCTTAAGTAGATGGAATTTATTAAGAAGTTCCTGTGAAAATTACTCATAGAAGCTTGATAACAAGTTACAGCATGGTCTCTAAGAAAAATATGCTCCAAATTTTAGAACAAACATTACAGAAGACAAACAACGGAATAAAAGCACTTGTTTGTTATAGAATAGTAGTTCTAAAATTGCATGCTTTACTCCTCCATGGTCTTTATTATTTGGCAATAGTCCTACAAAATCAAACCACTTTCAATTTACACTTAGGCATACTCTCAAATTGTCATTCCCATTTCCCTTATTCAAGGAAAATTCTAATTAGATAGGAATGGTGGAAGTTATTAAGGGGATATTCAATCAATGCTGTGTACTGCCTGGGCTTATACTGTGTCCATTAGAACAGAATAGCCAGATGAGAGATCTATTCGGACCTTTTCCCTGGCCCCATACCACCATAACCTCAGGCAGTAAAATTAATTTTTGATTTTCTCTCTTTTCTGCTTTGGGTCAACTCAATTACAAAGATATTGCAAGAATAAAGAATTATAATTACTAAACCAATTTTAGTAAAATATACACTAAACATCAACTTTATTTGTAGCAGACCATCTAACTCAAAGGACAGGAAAAGCAAGAGTTAAGACTTGACCACTCTGTAATGACAAGATCAGTAATATAACATCTTGGTGAAAAGGGCATGGGGAAGGGATTCGGCTCTCCTTAAAAGAGAGCATGTGAGAGGAGACGAGAACATCCATGCTTGGCAGTCTCCACACCTGTGGTACAGATAGCCATGGAACTACGTTCTGCAAGTAGCTGCAGGAGAGGTTAGTCCAGGATCATTCATTCTTTCACAGACTCCCTCACTCTGACTCTTTTGCTCCTCCTGCTCTAAGAAGACTGCTAGGATTAGTTCTTCTATTAAGACTATTTCTCAGATCCCAGTAATGTATTTTTGAGGTTGCTTCAATTGCCCAGGGGGTGGAGGGGTGAGGGGGATGGCCCTCCTCATAAAGTATTCTCCCAGGCTAATTTTTTCAAGTATTCTCCCTGCACTCTCTCTAAGAATTTTTATAGTTTCATGTCTTAAATTTACATCCTTTAATCAGTGAGAATCAATTTTTGTTAGAGAACAAATCTGTGTGTCCAGTTTCAGTTTTCTACAAGTTGCCAGCCAATTCACCCCAGCATCATTTGAGTAAAGCAAGTAGACAGCCCTCAGGAAGGGAGAGGATCTTTGCAGTTTATATTTCTGACAAAGGTCTAATAACCCGAATCCACAGAGAACTCACACTTATTAACAAGAAAAGAACAAGTGATCCCATTTCATTGTGGGCAAGAGACATGAACAGAAGCTTCTCTGAAGAAGACAGGCACATGGTCTACAGACACATGAAAAAATGCTCATCACCTTTAATCATCAGAGAAATGCAAATCAAAACCACTTTGAGATACCATCTAACTCCAATAAGAGTAGCTCACATCACAAAATCCCAAAACTATAGATGTTGACATAGATTTGCTGAAAAGGGAACACTTCTGTACTGCTGGTGGGAATGCAAACTATTATGTTCCTTTTGGAATGAAGTTTGGAGAACACTCGAGGATCTAAATGTAGACCTGCCATTTGATTGTGCAATTCCTGTACTAGGTGTATATCCAAAAGACCAAAAATCACTTGGCAACAAAGATATTTGCACCAGACTGTTCATTGCAGCTCAATTCATAATTACCAAGTCATGAAAGAAGCCCAGGTGCCCATCAACCCATGAATGGATTAATAAATTATAGTATATATATATATATACCATGGGATACTATGCAGCATTAAAAAAAGATGGAGACTTTACCTCTTTTATGTTTACATGGATGGAGTTGGAAAATATTCTTCTTAGTAAAGTATCTCAGAAATGGAAAAAAAAATATCCAATGTACTCAGTTCTATTATGAAACCAATTTACAATTACTCAGACTTTCATATGAATGATGAATCACAACTGTAGCTCAGGATAAAGGAGGGAAGGGGAGGGAGATGGGAAAGAAGGGGAGTGGTTCAATAGAGTGTCAATGGTAGGACCACACCTATGGTGCATATTGCAAAGGTACAAGTCAAATCTATCAAGTATAGAACACAAATGTAAATGAGGTGAAAGCTATGTTAATTAGTAGGATGTAAGCACTCCAATCTGTACAAATATAATCGACACATTGAATTCCACAAAGGCATAAATGTATTCATGATCTATGTCTATATGACTTAATAAAAAAAAAATATTGTTTCTCTCCCTCAGAGACTGTGTCTTCTCTCTCTCTCTCCTGCTAAGATGAATTGGCCCTGGCATCTAAGGGGAGTTGATTCCGAGCAAGGAAGCACATTGGTCCGCAACCAGCACAGGGCCCTGACAATTATTCCTAAATAAAAATGTATGAGATTCTTAATAGGTAAAACTCTTTAAAACTTCATTGTCTTTTCTTTTCTTTCCTTCTTTCTTTTTCTTTTTTTTTTTTTTTTGAGACAGAGTCTCACCGTCACCCTTGGTAGAGTGCTGTGGCATCACAGCTCACAGCAACCTCAAACTCTTGGGCTTAAGCCATTCTCTTACCTTAGCCTCCCAGTAGCTAGGACTAGGGGCTAAAATTTCTCCTTAAAGAGGTAATATGTCTGAAGTGTACATTTTACACTAGATTCTGACACCTTTAATTCAATCTACGTATGATACAAAGCTCTGCCATGAGACAATTATTTTAAAAGAGCCAATTTAGTGGTATGCCTGATGGTACTTATTGGTTCATTTGCTCTACTGATTTAATTTTAACTTTTATTTTTAGACTGAAACTTTAGCTGCAGAGCTTTTTTGTATCTGAACAATGCAAAATTTTAATTGAAAAATGTATTCCATGTGTGCTGAAGAAAATCTAAAGGATGATACAACCCGTACATCAGGATGTAAACTGACTTTTATTCACAGCACATCCTAATGAAAAAGTGCTTCAGACTTTTGAGACACGTGACTGACTCTTCTAAGATGATGCTTTTGATAACTAAAAACAAAACTTTAAAGACAGGGGTCTCACTCTGGCTCAGGCTGGTCTTGAACTTGTGAGCTCAAGCCACGGCATTCTGCCGAGGGAGACAAAGTAAGACTCTGTTTCAAAAAATAATAATAATAATATTTTTTTTTTTTGCAGTTTTCGGCTGGGGCCAGGTTTGAACCTGACACTTCCAGAATATGGGGTCGGCACCCTAACCCTTGAGCCACAGGCACTGTCCAGTAATAATTTTTTTATTTGTGACTTATTTTTCTGCAAAATGTAATTGTAGAAATAAAATCTTTAAATACGCTTACCAGTGAATTGTTTAAAATGCTAAAAGTCAGTACAGCATTAGTAAAGACTAAAGAGTTTTATGGAAAATTCTAGCCAGATAAATACTTTGAGTAAAATGTATTAGAAGGATTAACAAGCAAGGGGAAACAGATGGAGAGAGAGAAATCTAATCTTAGTCCAAAGCCATAACCTGCTCTAATAATTGAGAGGCTCAATGAGTATTCCTAATCCCGACAAAGCATGGTGAGAAGGTGGAGACGGCTCACTCAGACACACACTATATAGTAGAGACATTAACAGCTGAAAAACCTTTGGCTACTTTCTGGTTAATGTTACCGGTAACAGAGAAGCAATAAATATTTATATGATCCTCTTCACACCTTTTTATCTCAGTGAAGTTTGATCTTTTCTCTTTTTTTCAACACATTAAGGGATAAAGATTAAAGAAACAAACTTCCATGGACTTGCTTTGGCATCAGTCAAGAAACACTAAGCCTGCGCTTAGATGATAAGTGGCAATTAGTCTTTGAACAATTTAAAAAATGAGCTTCTAACTTGAGGCTTTAGAATATTTTATTTGAATAATCTTTGATCAATTGTATTTGTGTACATGATTTCTTGAATCGAGCTGAATGTATCCTTGCTGTTTCCATAGTGAAAAGTGAGATATCTGTGATAACATAGTACCCATTTCTTTCTTGCTCTTTTAAAGAGAGCAAATAAAATCAATATCACAGGTCCTTGAGAGAGACCTTTACCAAAAAAGAAAATGTTTCATAAGTTCTACTTTTGATGACTGGAAATGCAAAGATTCTTTCTTTTTTTTTTTAATTAAATGATAGCTGTGTACATTAATGCAATCATGGGGCACAGTATGGTGTTTTCATATACAATTTGAAATATTTTCTTTTTTTTTTTTTTACAATTTGAAATACTTTCATCAAAATTATTAACATAGCATTTATGTCATTTTCTTAGTTATTGTGTTAAGACGATTATATTCTACTCTTAGAAAGATTCACTTTTACCCTTGTAAGACAAACCATAGAAGTGATCCCTTCAATCACCCTCCCTCTACCCCTCCTCCCTCCCCTCCCCCTTCCCCTGCTCAAAATGCAAAGATTCTTACTATCTTTTCTCATTAACTTTCCTAAGCTTTTTTTTTTTTTTTAACCCTGGCTGATTTTATCAATAATCAAAGCTTCAACTTAGAAGAGAGTTGAGTGTCATCTGCCTTTTGTGTCAGTCATTGCCTGGATTCCCCCCACCACTTCACAGACAGGGTTATTCACTTGCTCTGGCAAGTTTCAGGCCCTGGGCTCTGGAAGAGCACAGAATAATTTAAATTGATTTTGTAAAATGGACATAAGTTTTAATCTCTCTCTTGACATATAGCACATGGCATTTTTTATTTGAGCACATTTTATAAAAACACATGTAATTTAACGTTTTTAGCATACTGACTGTACATTTGCATCATGCAAATAATGTTTTTTTCACATTAATGCTATTATTTGGGGCGTGCTCTAGTTGTATATTATCAGCCACATTTTTTAACCTAAGTAAAAGAGATTCCATTAATTTTACCTTGTTTCCTAGTGTGCCATTTATTTTGATTATTTATTGCCTTGTTCAACATGACATTTGTAAAAGAGTTAGCAAAACCAACAATATCTAGAGCAGCAGATGATAATAATGCCAGAAGCAAACCAAAGGTACAATCATTATGTCACTACCAGCTTTCCTTAAGACTTCTTGTATCATAAACAAATTTAAGTGAATATCCATTTAAGACTCTGAAATCTCACAAAAAGTGATTCTAATCCCTGTCTAACACAAATGTGCCCAGGGGATAATAAAGAGAAATGATTGCAGATGGCTTTTGGCTTAAGGAAACTTTGAGTTACAGTCATGCTTCCCTTAATGATGGGGATCCGTCCTGGGAAATGTGTCCTGAGATGATTTGGTTCCTCCTGTGAACATCACAGAGTGCACTTACACAGACGCTGATGGTGCATCTAGGCTAAATAGTATAGCCTGTTGCTCCAAGGCTACAAACCTATGTTACTGCACCCAATAATGCAGGAAATTGTAACACAATGGCAAGTATTTGAGAATCTAAACATGGAAAGGTAATGTGTTACTCTACAATGTTACAAACGTTAGGATGGCACTAGCTGGCAAGAATTTTTCAGTTCCACTATAATCTTATGGGATATCCTGTATGCAGTTCATCCTTGACTGAAATGTTGCTAAGTGCTAATCACTATTTGAAAGTGAAAATTTATGGGATCAGTAGATTATTAAGTACAGTATCGAGATTTGGGCCTAACGAATTTTTTTCATTTGTTGAAAAGTATTTTACACATCGTACATTTTGTAAAGATCAACTGCTCCCAATAATTATGACGATGATGAAGAAGATGATGATGGTTAACGTTCAGCGTCAACATACAGGCCTCCTCCTAGACCTGGGGAATGTGGCATTAAACTTCTTTTTCTCACCGAATGTACACCTCTGAAGAGAGAACAAGGCAACACAGCAAACAAATAGGATACTTTACTTGAAACTATCCCTACTTAGTGATGAATGCTGTGAAGAAATAACACAACAGTGTTGGCAAATAAAGTAAAAGTGAAGCGGTTCATAAAGATAAAATGCTCAGTAGATTATAGCTGAATGAACACATGAAAAAATAAAGTGCTCATGGAAAAAAGAAAATAAATGAATGAATGACCTAGAGGAGAAAAGTATAAAGTGGATTTAAAGCATCCTCAAAATGCTACCATTTCACCAATCACGAAGAGAAAGCAGGTAAAATTGCCTTCATATTTTCAGGCCTTTTTGATTTCTCCCCGCAGAAAACGATACTTTCATTTTATTTTGTTAATTTAGCAGCAGGGATGCAAATCATAAAGCTAGAGGACACCGAGTAGGATTGTTTGACTTTCACTCCCAGGGACACTGTTTACGGCTGACAGGCTGGAGTCCAGAACACCAGAGTGTGCCAGGACGACCCAGGCAACAGGCCTGGTAAGTGAAGGTGCCCCACGGTTCTGGAACCCCTTCTGTGCAAAGCCCTAAAGTTTCAAATGCAAATGTGAATGCGGAATAATTAACATTTTCTTTCCTTTACCCTAGGAGTCCAATAAGATAAAATATTACGTCACAATAAAACAATAACAACAACAAAACTGAGCCAGTGTTGCCCTGATTTCAATTGTTGGGATCCCTTCTCAGCTGAAGAGCATCTGCAGGTGGGATTATTCTTTTGCTGCTTCTGTTCAACTCAAAATATTTCCTGACAGATGGCGAAAGCCAGTAAATATGCCCCGTGTGGATGAGAGGCTGGAGAAGCCTGGGCTCATGAAAAGAACAATAATCGCTAAATAAATACATTTCAAATTGTTTCTGGTCTACTGAGGTCTGAGATATTAGAGGAAAGAAAATCTCATCCATATTTCAGAAAATAAAGTTTCCTATCACCTCCTTCCCTACTTCAGACTATATTAAGAAAAGGCTTTTGGTGTATTCTTGATTAAAAACTCTAGCCACAAGATATCTAAAATTCTGTGTGTAAATTAAACATTGTACTTTCTAAATGGTAGTGGGTTCAAGATTTGTACCTGAGTAAAAATGCCTCGCCAATTTTCTGTATCATAACTACAAGACAGAGTTAACTAAATTTAAAGTTGAAAACAGGGCAGTGCTTGTGGTTCAGTGAGTAGAGCACCAGCCCCATGTGGTGGGGTTAAACCTGGCTCTGACCAAACTACAAACAAAAAATAGCCGGGCATTGTGGTGGGTGTCTGTAGTCCCAGCTACTCAGAAGACTGAGGCAAGAGAATCACTTAAACCCAAGAGCTGGAGGTTGCTGTGAGCTGTGACAGCACAGAGGAGACTCTGTCTCTAAAAATAAATAAATGAAGTTGAAAACAATGATGCTTATTCATTAAAAAAGAATGAAAGAGAAAATTGTGAAAATAGTAAGTATATAAACATTCAACTTATCAAATGTGCTACTGTTTATGGGAAAACTTCCTGGATGATTTAGAGCCTTCTATTATTTTAAAAAGTAACCACAATGCCTACACTTGCCTATATTAGTAATATTGAATGGATTTTAAAGGCAACTCAAGATGATAGTCAGAAAATGGCAGGCCACTTTATACTGGGATCTGGGTGTAACAAAAATTAGCATCTGGAATCTCTATTCCATTCACAAATTCTGTTATTATCATGCATTGTAAATACACCAAAGCTTAATATGCTCTTTAAAAATGACAAATAGGGCAGTAACTATGGCTCAGTAGGGCGCTGGCCCCATATACCAAGGGTAGCAGGGTGGAACCTGGCCTAGGCCAAACTGCAACAACAACAATGAAAACAAAAAATAGCCGGGTATTGTGGTGGGCATCTATACTCCCAGCTACTCGGGAGGCTGAGGCAAGAGTATCACCTAAGCCCAAGAGCTGGAGGTTGCTGTGAGCTGTGACAATACAGCACTCTACTGAGGGCAACAAAGTGATACTCTGTCTTTAAAAAAAAAAAAAAGACAAATCCTAGTAAAAAGTCTCCATTTTAGATTTCATATCTTTCTTAATGTTAGGATTCCTTATGAGCTATAAAAGTTATTTGATGTAAATTATGCAAATCAACTGAAATAAAACCGTTTGTGAATAAAATATTGATTTTGCTTGTCCTTTAGTCCTTAATTTAATGAGCAGAAATTTTTATTCATTTTCAGATCAGTGAACTAAAACATGGTTTCTCAACCGAAAGGAAAGAAAAAGGAAAAAAATGAACATGCTTACTTTCTATTTCTGACTTTCTTTAAAATCACTGAGCTTGTATAAATTTAAAACAGCAGGTGAAATAAACATCACGTTATACTGATGAATTTAAGATGTGACTCATATTCTATTAGTTCTGAACTTTATTTCCTAAGATTTGGATGTCTCTAATAAGAACGTGATTGCTGATATCCTGGTTCTCTCAAAGATTATAAACAATGTACTGTAGCTTTAGATCTTCAAATAAAAAACTTGTTCTTTGGAAAATTTTTAAAGAGGGACATTAAAAAATAAAATTATGGTAAAATGTATCCCTTGGATTACAGAGAAGACGAGGCACATACTAAACTTTTCTCTACATTTTAAATACAAAAGTGTGTGTGTGGGAGAGAGAGAGATTGTAGAAGGCGGGCTAACTTATATAGACTGTGGGAAAGTTGATGATTGTATTAGGAAGTATCCTCAGGGAAATAAATCTCTTAAAGCAATCAATTTTGGAAGTTTATTTCTTTACTAAAAATATAAGTATAAAAATCCTCCCCTCTTGATGTTTCTGCACACACATGTTTTGATTATATTTCTTATGTTTATCTCTATCTTTATTTATATTTTATTTATATACTACTAAGATCTATTTAAAACATCCTTTATTGAAATGAACTTTATTTTCTCCTTTATCTAAATGGTATATAATACAGCGATGGTCAGTATAATTTGGAAAGTAAATATAATTAAGTTAAAAATAATACAATCAGAATATGTACCATCTGAGCTCTAAAACTGAAATTGATATAACAGAATTGTGGATTGAAATGAACGTAATTAAGCATATTATTTGTTAGCCAGACCTCAAGCCACTTACTCTCCATGTTCCTTTTAAAAAATTTTCCCTATTGTTCTAATAGGTATTGAATGACACTAAAAATTTACTGGACTTTCTGCATTAGCTAATACACTCAGAATAACACATCCTTCACTAAGAATATTTCTGATTTTCTTTTGATATCTCTAGCACCAAGTGATGTATAATAGAGAAAGAACTAGCCTTTCAATCATGCTTATGAGATTAAGAGGTTATCAGGTAACAAAGTGACCATCTCTGTGACTATAGCCCCTATTTATATGCGATGAGTATCAGTCACATTCTCTTAATTGCTCAAAATAAAAAGTAGAATTTTAAATTCAAGATAATTTATGTGGTTTTTCTTCTTTTTAAAAGTCAGCCAAGTCTTACAAGGAAGGAATTCCCCTATAAGAGTTTCAGATTTGGCTCAGAGCAAATAAAAAGGCAAACATTACTGGGAAAATTGCCATTTGTCGACTGTTCCATGTCATATCATGTGGTGATACAGTTCTCTAAACAGCAAATGTCAGAATCTGACACTCTACTGTACAAACTAAAACAAGCATGAAATTCAGCATCAATGATCCAAAAATATTGGCAGGGGCATACTTGTAAACGAATGGTGTTTGTGATAACTAATATTTTCTTCTTGAGGTCTGAGCATGCCTGTATTTATTTTCTATCGGACAACACTGGGGGCTGGGAGGTTAGAAAACTCATGAGAGTCAAGTTATTTCTTAGGTTAACAAAAAATATTATTTCCAATCCATGCTTAATTAAACATGGAACAGTACAAAGGGATGACTCACGTCTATGTTTAAAAAGCTGAACATTAAAAATTATCCAAAAGTATAAAGATTGACTCAAACGTTGCTTCACATAATAACCTTCAAATAGAACCCAAAGCTCACCTAGTTAACCCATCTGTTGCTATCCCTGCATTGCATATTCTTAAATGCAAAATATAAGCAAATAAAGAGAAGGGCATTAATTACACAGTCCTTTGTGTTATAATGATAAAACAATTTCTTTTCTACTAACTGGCCAAAAATTTAAAGTATGCATTTTTCAAATATTTAAAACTTACCTTTAGAGAAACAGGCTCTAAGTCGTTTCTTCATCCAACTGTGATTCCACATTCCCTAACCATTTAGGTACTAATTTAGGTACAAAAGCAGAGGTCCCATGTGTTACTTTTTATTCAGAAATATAGACGACATTTCCTTTTACTAGGTAGCTTAGAGTGACTAGTTCTTGTCATAATGTTGTCATAGTGATAGTGACATCAAGGTACTTCATGGTAATCAGTACAGCGATTTATCTGAGAAAAATATCAGCCCTGATTCCTGGTGCATTTTACATTTCAAAATGCTGTAAAATAGACTATTTAATATACTACAGGTTAATGGGCTTTATTTAAGAAAAGCAGCCAGGACTTTAGATGAATTGATAGATATATGTATTTGTAAATGTAGATAGAAACACAATGGATCATGAGTGTACTGGTGAACGTAGCCAAGAGATCGTGATTAACTGGTTGCTATGGAAGATTTTGCTCTCAAGTGCCTTTGCCAAATACAAAATCTCCTCAAGTCATGAGCTCAGTTTGATTATTTTGTTAAATCCTTTTTAATTTTTTTGGACTCCAAGAGTGACAGCGTGGGGATAGTCCTGAATTCTGGATTCCATCCTACACAGTCTTGAGAAAACACTTTCAGTCAACACCTTTCATGCCAGAGAGCTGTTACTGAAACTTCAGATGAGAGGCTTACTGGCGGTTCAATCACATTTTCCTTCAATGCTGGTCGTTGCCATAATGGTAAACAATGAGGACAACATTGGCAAAGCCTCTCAGAGATACAGAACCCCCATTTTTAGGTCATCAGCATATAAAAAACAAAAACCAAACATACCGTGTTAGTGTCCTTAATATTCAGGATGTTTTCTTTTCTTCAGTCTGTTTTTCTTTTTCTGGTTCTTTGAAGACCAAACTATGATGCAACACAATTGAACAATTCACACAAAATATTACAAGGTTTCTTTTGAAAATAATAATTCATAATGGGCTAGCTAGGGATGTCAATCATTAAGTGAGTCAATGATGAAATTTGGAAGAAAAGTACTCCCTCTTCCAGTCCTGGAGTGATGTCTCCGTGACGGATCCTGGAGACTCATTTGAGAAGAGCATGATGTCCTTCATGAATGTGTGAATCTAGCTAGCATTCAATTCCTAATCTGCTAAGAATAATTCATTCTAATTAAAATCAAGGGATACCAGAGGCTTTCCGGGCAAAGTAGGCTTTATAAGATCAAAATTCCACACTGAGAAAAGTTAATTTCTTAAACATTTTTTTTTTGGTTTGTGTTGAAACTATCAGTTTATAGAAAATAGACCATGACAATCACAGCTGAACTACCTTCAATCCATAATTTGCTTCATTTATTGTTTTAACTGGTTGGACTTTGGAGGTTGCTTTTCTCTTTTGTCACCACATAATCTTACCTCAAAACAACAACTTGTCGACAACATAATAGTCTGCTCTGAAAGGGTTACCTTTCGATTAAAATGAATATGTTTATTTAAGGCTCTATTCATAAAGGTTTTCATAGCGTTGACTTTGATTTGATATTGTTAATAGGGAATTTTCTTTTCATCTACCAAATTGTCACAAAAATCACAAATTAGACATTTGATTACTTTATGATACACCATCTGAAACTGATTTAATGTGAGCCATTTGGATAAGAGACAGAAGATGGTGTAGCTGTCTTGGCTTCTAAGCATTATCTTTCTTAATTGTTCCCATACGCCAATGCAGCCGGCATCCCCACCACTCACATATTTCCTAGGGCACAACTATTTTACCTTCCTCATTGTTGCTATTAGCTCTGCTGCAGGAAGTTGCAACTGTGGATAACTAACAAAGTTTCCATGAGCCAGGTATGAGCCTCTTTGGCAACCACTAAGGTTTTGCTGCTGCATACAATGGCCATGAAATCTGAGCTGCACCAATTTCAGCCAGATAGGAGGGTTGTTTTATGTGAATCTGAGAAAAGAGCACCAGAGGCAACCCAGAAAAGCTGTTTTCTTATCTCTCCTATGTTAGGAAAAAGAATCAACTTTTTCTGAGTTGTATTAGGCCAAGACCTGTGCAATGTTATCTTATTACTTTTATTTTTACTGATTCATTTTTAAGAAAGAGTCTCACTCTGTCATCCTGGGTGGAGTGAGGTGGCGTCAGCCCAGCTCACAGCAATCTCGAACTCTTTGGCTCAAGCCATCCTCTTGCCTTCACCTCCCGAGAGTAGAGAGTAGCTGGGACCACAGGTGTCAGCAACAATGCCTGGGTAGTTTTCTATTTTTAATAAAGATGGGATGGTGCTCTCATTCAGGTTGGTTTTAACGTCCTTGGCTCAGCAATCACCCTCCTTGGCCTCTCAGCATGCTAGGATTACAGGCATGCGCTATAGTGTCTGGCCCATGTTATCTTTTTAAATCCTAAAAGGTAGCAGTATTTTACTTTTATAGGTAGGAAACCAAAATTCAAATTGTGACTTGCCAGTACCACATAGAGGATTAGAGAAGGCTGATTAAGTGAGTCTGGGACTGCCCTGTACTGCCTCACACACTGTGTTGCCTGCTGTGCTTTAAATAGTATAAATTTGCATGGCTATATTCAAGAGAGATGCTTATTATTGCAATACAGGGAGACTCAGGAGTTAATGATTGCTGCATAGCGACAGAGACCTTGTCCAAAGATTCTTAATTCAAAATGTGCTTTCTTTCTACCCCAATCTGAAAAACCTACTTGACACTCCTGTGAGTGACCCTAGCAAAGAACTAAGTTACAGTCAGAGAAGTAGTAACAAGGCAACAATTAATTATGACTGGCCTTTCTTTTTCCTCCTAAGTGTAACTTCATACTAGGTAACTAAGAACAGAGGTAGGAGTCTCCCCAGTAATTCCTGAAATTCTATGCTTAAAGTGAGACCAAAAATATTAGCAGTTAGTATTGGAAGACCTAATACAGGGAGTTGACCCTGTAGTAAAAAAAAAAAAAAAAATATATATATATATATATATATATATATATAAATATCAAAAGATTTTTAATAGATTGCAAAAATTTCAAAAGAGAGGAAGGCCGAGGTGCAGACAAGAAAGGAAATAATATCTCCTGGCCCAAAAGGTGCATTATTAATGAGGAGGGCCTGGCAGCCAAAAGCAATACTGAAAATATGCTGATAGTAGCACATTTATATACATTTTATATACATGTATATATATACATTTTGTTTGTTTGTTTGAGACAGTCTTACTTTGTCACCCTCAGTACAGTGCTATGGTGTCACAGCTCACAGCAACCTCAAACTCTTGGGCTTAAGTGATTCTCTTGCTTCAGCCTCCTGAGTAGCAAGGACTATAGGTGCTTGCCACAACACCCTGCTATTTTTTTTGTTCCAGTTGTCATTGTTGTTTAGCTTGCCAGAGCTGGGTTTGAACCCGCCACCCTCAGTGCACTTGGTTGACACCACGTTATATTTTTATTTATGGACACATTTGTGAAGATATTCGTACTGATTAATAAAAGTAATATTTCATGTTACACCATTTGTGTTTATTCCTAATCAGTTCTTTTCAGTCCCAATTTAAAAGATTACATAGACCAGTGTATTCCAAATACTAGCTTTTTTGCTTCTAGGAATCATCTAGTGGTATCTGGAGATATTTTTGGTTCTTACAACCGGGTGAGGTGAAGGCATGCTACTGGAGTTTAGTAGGTAGAGGACATCATTGTCACTAAACATTTTCCAATGCACAGGACAATCCCACCTGACAAAGACTTATAAGCTCAAATACCCAGAGTGTCCAAGTTGAAAAACACTGCCATAAATACACAGCCACACACACACACACACACACACACACACACACAGAGGATACATAAAACAAACTAATAATCAGGACCACTTTCCTTTGCTCTAAAGAGCAGATCAGATAATTTGGATCTTAAAAAGATGCTAATAAGGCTTAATCATAACATGGTTTGCATTGGATCATACCAGGCTACCTTAAAACCTGCACCAGAGCTAAGCGCTGTTTCTTATATTTTGTAAATAAATATGACTTGTAAATAAATATGACTTGTTAACTTGAAATATATATGCATCATGCATATATAGTTAGGAAAGTAGGCTTAAGCCTTGCCAGATAGTTCAGTCCTAAAGAAGGGATGGCTTACGTTCAGGACATGCTCTGTCTGGGAGGCTAAACATTTTGGTATAGACACAGCTCCAGATCTATCCAAAGAAGATGTCTTTATTTTTAGGAACACATAAAATGTATTACTTATTATTAGATCTCAGTAAGTTACATGAAATTTTGAATAGATTCATATCTGACGACATCTTATGTTAGTTTCTGCCACTTTAGAAGATGGAAGCCACCCCTTGAGTGCCAAGAATAATTCATATCATATGTGAAGGAAAATTATGCCATTGGGATTCCCTCTTTTCCAGGATGAGAAACAAAGCAGATGTCTTGATGTTGTGGAAGGGCTTATGCTTACTTTGTTTTGTTTGTATATACTAAACATGTGTTAAGAAAAACATTAGCCACCCAGAATAAGAGAGATCAAATCCAAAATAACACATTATTTCTGTTTTATCATAATTAGTACATTTTCTTTAGCTTAAAAGATGAGTTTTTTTCTGTAACGGTATATTTTGTTTCTTACTTACATCATTTTTCTCCAAGACTATCTTAACATTGGGTTAATCAATAATTTACCTGAAATATCTCTGATATACTCCATAAAACTCTTTCTAACAAATGATGCTGGAAGGAGATCAGGAGATGAATGTGCACTCTCACGGCAGGGGAGAGCTGAGCAGTAGGACCTTCCACCACAGAGGGCGAGGCTTTCCTGCAGCGACCAATATGGTAGCAACTAGTCACTTGTGCCTACTGAGCTTCTGAAATATGGCTAGCCATTAGGAAATCAACGTGTAATTCCATTTAATTTTTAAAATGAATTTTTAGTTAAACATTTTAAAATGCCTTTCTTTATTCTATTTAACTTTCTCTAATAGCTACTGAATTAAAGAATGCAACTTAGAATAACAATAATAAGAAAGTGAAGTCAGAAATAATAGCAATAAATGTGACTTATACTAGGGACCATGACTTCAATGAAATACTATGTACTAAAAAAAAATGTAAATAAAAACCCCAGCAATAGCAAAACCTTCACACTCTATCATGTTAGGATGGAAATGCTACAGAGGCAGGAGGTTTTCTCCTGTGTTCTGGTGCATGCCAACTATTAGAGTAGCACCCTACAACACAGTCGGTGTTCAGCAGTAGTGAATGTGCAATGAATGAGTGCAACTGTAAGTAAAAAAAAGCAAAAAATGAAACAATATATGTACAAACTCTATTGTATAATAAGAGGGAGAAAATAAGGATTTCTGGTTGTATTTGTTGGAGAAGCAAAATGTGTGTATGTACCACAAATTTAATATTAATAATTAGCTATAGTGGTGAATAAAGTTCAGCAGTGGTGGCATCAGACACTTATTGGCTAGTGTCTAGGATGCAAGGGAGAGTTTAAACTGTATAAATGTAATCTGAATTGTGTGAGTGCATGACCTATTAAGAACTTACATAATCCTACACATCTTTGTTTAATCATAATTCTGAAAAGTGCTGCAAATAAAAATGCACTATCATGATATACATAGTATAGTTTATATGTGCTATTGTAGTACACAGTAGAGCCTATAGAATACAGGCTATAAGGGCACATTGTATACTAAGAACAACTGAACAAATACATATTATTTTTATAAAAATACAAAAATATTTCTATTCTGATACAATATCTAAGAAAGTGCCGTGAAGGCTATGTTAACCAGTTTGATGACCGTGTTTCAAATTGTATACAGAAGCAGCACACTGTACCCCATAATTGCATTAAGGTACACCGCTATGATTTAATAAAAATAAAACAAAAATGCTTAAATATTAATTATGCTATACAGCCATAAAACAATACTGGAGAAAGTAAATGGTTTTGTATCCATGCAAGAGTATAAAGTTAAGGGATTCTTACCTCAAAGATGTCTTAGTAATACAGTAAATGCTGTTATGTCATGTTCACATGTATTCTCTATTAAATTTGAAGTAACTGATGTGCACAGAGGGAAGTAAAGTCATCGGAAATCAAGCAGAGGGGAAGCAAGGAGGGGAGGGGCAAACATTTTTCTAAGGGGTATAGAGAACACCATTTAGGTGATGGGCCCACTGACACTGGTTCAAGCATAACAAATGTGATCCATGTAACAGACACATTTTCACCCCCTAATATTCTGAAATGTATATACTTACAGTGCTTTAAGTATCCCACCTCGTCTCACTTGTCCAAGTCACAAGTATCTTTTACCTGAATTATTAAAATGCTCACCTAACTGGTTTCACTCATTCCTCTAAAGCAGTGGTTCTCAACCTTCCTAATGCCATGGCCCTTTAATACAGTTCCTGTAAGAACCACTGCTCTAAAGACTGTATTCCACACAGCAGCCAGAATAATCCTTTTACAACTAAATCAGAAGAAGCTTTTTCTCTGCTCAACCTTTATAGCAGGTCTCCATCCTAATTAGAATAAGAGACAATCAACGCCCTCAGCAAGGCCTCTGGCTCCTACATGAACTGCCCCCATCTGATGTTGCAAACCGCCTGACCACACTGCCATCACCCCATTACTCCCTCTGCTCTTGCCCCATTGGCATCTGTGAACTCTCTTGAACACAATCCAGCATAATTCTTTTTCCCTTAGATGTCTTCATTTAAGTCATCTGCTCAATCTTTGCTCAGATGTCACCTTATCAGAGGCTTCCCCTGAGTACCCTATATAACAGAAACTTATCATTTTCTAGCTTTCTATACTCATACACACGTATATATTCCAAATAATTTCACTTTCTTAAGGCAGGGCTTTGTCATTTTTTTTCTCTGTGTATCTACAATCGTTAGGAAATGCTTCTCATAGAGTTGGGAGTTCAGTAACTATTTGTTGAATGAGTAATTGGGCAGAGAAGTAATAAAGAAGACCATTTATTCATGAACTTAGTATTAACAAATCAGAGAGTGAGGACTTGACCTGGAAATTAGACATTTTAGCTCTCCTGTTAAACAGCAGAAACGACAATTTAGTATATACTCAATGGAGAAAGACATACTTGTAAATGTAATTAGAAAATAAAAACTAGGGACTTGGAAATATAGGTATTCCAAATCCACTAGAATTTAAGAATATAAAATGAAATTAATATAGACTACAACTCCATAAGAGTGGATTACAATTATGCTGAATTGTACTCTGCAAGGATTTTTTTTTTCATTTTGTTTTATGTTTTTTTAAGAGTAGAGCATTTAACCTGTTCACCACAGTATTACATATGTTAAAATTTTCCAGAAGAACTCTTCACTTATATAAATTAAGCTGTTTACATGAATTTGTTCATGTGTACTGATAGTTCTGATTCTGTGCTCTTTCTTGGACTTCTTTATTGTAGTTAAGGTAGTAGAGAATATTTCAAAAATTACAACAACTTCAGAAAACACCGATAAATTTACAAAGTTCTTCAACATACAGCAGTCAGGTGAAACCATGAATTAAAAAAAAAAATCATCCAATACAGATTTGAAAAAATTGTAACAATCTAATTTGATGTAGAGTAGAGCTCATTGGTGTTCTGGCATCTGCTGGAGGCATAGAAATTGTTGCTATAAAGGGTAAGTATAAAAATGAGCTCTTAACCTTTAGAGGCAGGATCATGTGGGAAAAGAACTCAATGCAAATCACAGAGATCTAAGCTAACAAAAATAGTTACATATGCCTTTACCAATAACAACACAAAGAAGCTCCACAGTAGTTGAAACTTTTATTAACCATTAGCCACCTACCATTTGCAAGATTATTTTCAAAAACAAATCATAAGCCTAGCTAGATAAATAATCAACATGGATAATGTAAATATAATTTAATGGATCAAATGATATCTTTTTATTCTTAATAAGTGTTGAAAATTCTAAGTGTAGTGACAACAAGATTTCAAGAAAATCTCTATGCAACTTAAGAGAATAGTATCCTTTTTGACAGGTGGGACACCATGGATCACTCTACCATTCGTGGTTGCATGGTAAGTCTCAAAAGCCAGACAGGAGTCAGAAGGTCTGGAGAATAACAGAATAACATGGAGGCTTCAGAAGTCTAAAGCAGCTATACTGCAAGAGTGAAAGTATGGAACCCAGGAACATTCAGGTCACCTCACAATTTGTGAGCTCCTAGAGATTTGATTTTTTAAAATAATGTGTTTAATAATAGAGAAATGCGTGTTTATTTCATTTCTTGGAACAGAAACTAGATGTTAAAGTATGCGCTCAATTTAATTATTTTTCACAAACGTGAAATATTGGTTCATTTGATAAGTTTTTAAATTGTTTTAGAATTTTCTGTAATCCCAATAAAATATAGAAAAATGATCTCAACTTTAAAAAATCTCCCAGATGAGTGTTCATTTTGAGGCCTTGGGAGAGTTACCGAGTTTTACAAGGTTTGATATTTAATATACACCTACTGACTAGGGAATTCCTAACAACGATTAATTAATCAGGGGTAGGCAAATTAAAATATCAGAGTTTTTTTACTCTTGGTCAGTAAGATGTTAAAAAAATGAAAAAAAAATTAACAGAGAAAGTGTAAGATAAATTTTAAGTGACTTTAAATAGGTCTTTAGTATGACTGAGCAATACATCTGTGTTACTCTATGAACTTTCTCTCTTGATTTTTCCAAAAACCACTTCACTTTTCCCCCTCTGTCCTTAAACATCTCAGGCCTTCCTGTTATATTCCATGAATCCTCCCATATGTGTGTTTGGACCCCGTCGTACACCCAGCTTCCCTTTTGTGAATATTTAACACAACTTCTCAACTATCTCTTTTCCATCAACGAGTAATCATTCTACAGGTCTTTACCCACTTTCTTCCTCTGCTTATAGCCTTATCTCTTTTCTGCTTCATAGTCATTCATATTTGAAAAATTCTCTATTTTGTTGTCTCCATTTTCACAGCTTCTATACAAATTAACACACCACATGTCAACATAGCTTTTGTACCATTATTTTGTGAAACGTTCCTTCTTAAGGTCACCACTGGCCTCTATTTTGCCAAATCTGAGACACATTTTAAATCCACTTAAGTGTTTCTCAGTAGCATCTGACACTGTTAACTGTTTCCTCTTTCTTGAATCACACACTTATCTCAGCTCCTGTTACACAGTTTGACTTTCGGCCAATGGGAGAATCAAAGGAAGTACTTGAATTGAAGCAACAACAATGGGCATGCAAGTCAAAAAAAAAAAAACAAAAGAGATAAAACACACCAGCAGTAGACCTGCTTGTCCAAAGACACTTAGGTAATTGTTACAGGCACTGTCAGCTGCCCACCAAAATCCTCTCTCCCTTCTTTTATAGTAGTTGGGCATGCTACTGTTCAGCTGTGTCACATTCTTCAGCCGCCCTTGCGTTTGCTGTGACCATGTGCTAAATTTCTTTCCAAAGACTTATGAGAAGTGTGCTTCTCACATATCTTTGGAAAGAAACATCCCACAAATACTACTCCGTGCCTTTTCTTCTTTTCATGTGGGCATACTGAGGATGGCAGAGATATAGTCAGCTCGGGTCTTTGGATGACTCACGTGAAGCGGAGACAACCTCCCCCTCACCGCGAGGCACACATATTTTCCTGAGTTGGAAAGTTGCTCTGTGGACTTCCAACTTTAGAAAGTTTGTAGAACAGATTTCTGGCCTCCTGGGATCACATTTTGGTAAGCAGCCATACTGCATCATATCTAATTCAGAAATGATTATAAAAACTTGAAGAAAATTATTTTATTTTAATGCTGTCATGAGCACCTAATTTGGCATGAAATACAACAAACCTTTTTATGAACAATGAGTGATTGGAAAAGGAGTCAAACTGCTATTTCCAAGTTCCCTGGTTTGTCCTCTCTCTACTGATTGTCCTTCCTATTTCCCTTACACCTGATTCTGAGCCCTCAGGTCACACTGCAATCCAAAGTTGTCCAAACCATAAATAATTAAAGCATTAATAATTAGAGCTGACGAGCTAAGGAGGCAAAAAATATTGAGGAAAAAGGTATTTCACAAAACAACATGGTTTTAGATTTTAAAAATAGAAACTAGAAAACAACATTTTGTTCTCCAATTTATCTTGTATTCTTTGGGTGAGTGAAGGTGTTGGCTGTTTGGAGCTAAGATACAAATGCTTTTCAGAGGGGGTGGGTACACTGGATCGGAGTCAGCACTCAGTAGCCCTGCTCACTGATTCAGCTTCTATCCGTGATTAAGTGAAAACTCTTGAACAGATGATTTCAGCCATGAGGAGAGTGATCTAGATGAGACATAGCATGCCAAAGAAACTGAACAGTCTGCAACTCTGTTACTGAACCACTTACCTCTTAACAGCGGAAAGAATAAGACCTTTAACTCCTGTAATAACATACATAGTAAGCTCACATACTTTTAATGGGCACATATATTTTTTGTAATGTTTAACTAAAGGAGAAAGAGGCATCCAGCCTTTAAATTTAATATGTATCATCTCATGTACACAATGCAAGGGTACATTTCAAAACAACTGAGGGTGTATTATGAATGTCTTACCACAAAAAATAAGTGAGATGATGGTTACGCTAATTAGTTTAATTTAAGCATTCCCCACTGTACATCAAATCATCATATTATACCACATAAATGTAAACAGTGATGATCTAATAAAAATTAAGTTATTAAAGATCTAAAAAAAAAAAGAATACCTTTTCCCTACTAGTAAGATCATAGATGTATCTTCCTGATCTTTGTATGCTTGGTACATGGGGAGTACCTGAAAACCTTTAGTACCTTAATTAACATTTTAAATTGAATGAAAAAAAATAAATTTAATATATTTCAGTTCAAATGCCATACATAGTGTTTGTTTGTTGAGATTTAAGGTATGAAATAAAACACTGAGAAATAATGGTTCTGAGCAACTTACAAGGAGTACAGGGCAAAAAAAAAACCTTTCACTTTTCCAGACCATTTGTATGCCCCTTACAATACTAGTAACACTAGTATTAGCGTTACTAGTATTTTATGTTTTAATTTGTACCAGGTTTGGGGATGTTTTCTATTTAATTATTTAAATGTTCTTAGGCTAGTTAATGACTAACCACAGGTTTTTCTTTTTCACTGTTGTCCTCTATCCATCTCTTATAACCTGGATTGAGTTATTCAGATTGACAGTCTGTTTATTGGTTGATGCTCAAAATACCTTGAATTTTCCAAGAAATCATTTAGACAAAGTAATGTGACCCAGTTTTTCTCCTGTGTTTCTGAACATAAGATCACAGAAAGATTTTCCCCAGGTTATTGACAGTAACTTAATTTTTTCCTGGAAACAAATCTTTCAACCTCTAATCTTTTCATGTCTCTCTCACTTGACCATTACATGAAAAATGGGAAAATCTCCAAGCAAGAGCAAAGTTTGGGAAGTTAGGCAGACCCGAGATTAAAAGAATAAATTAAAAAGAAAAAGAAAATAACCCACTGAGGAAGTCTAAAGTTAATTTGATTTTTGTTTTTTTAAGGCAGGAGATGGATGACTACTAAACTCAGTGTGTGGTACAATGTATTAAAAAGGCAGCATCACTGGATGTAAAAGACAGGAGAGATTAAATTCTAATATTCAGGTGATTGATTTCTAGAAAGATTAGAGACCCACTCTGGTATAATATGTAAAAAACTTGACAATAATTTGAGAGATCTGATATTAAGCCCAGCTGCTCTATTTCATAGCTTCCAAGGACAAGTAGTTTCTTGAGTGGATTAAAGTTGATGGAAATGTAGTCAGGAAGCCTTTATTTGTCACCCATTATTCAATCTTCCTACCCTCTGATAGCACATCGTGAAAACCTCACAACTGGCAAGTCCCTTCTGCTTCCTTTTCAATCATTATGACTAGGGGCTTGTGACCGACTCTTGGTTACTCAGCCGTTCCTTCCAAGTCTAAATGAGAGGTCCAATCTCTACTTCTATTCACAGCTTCTGTCTCCTTCACAAGTCAGGACTAACCCGCGGTTCCAAGGTTCCAAGTGAGAAAGAGCCTTTTGACTTTCTTTTTCATCACCTTTTTCTTTTCCTGGCTCATCCTAGCTTAAAGAGAGAGGACTTGGTAGAAAGAATTCAAATATGTTCCTTTCCTCTGTTTTTGTAGTCAAACCTTTGCTGTCTTGGCAGCATTCATATGTAGGTTTTTTGTTTGTTTCTTTGCTTGTTTTGAGGGATGTATGTGTTATTTAACAGTTGTGGTGGGGGCTTCTACTATGCACACTACTGTAATGGGGTATCAGGCTTGGACACCCTGCAGTCTTCTCTCTTTCCCAGTGCACATTCAGGAAGACTTAATCCAGACCACATTCTCTTGTCTCTATTGGCCAATGCACCCCGGCACTTCCAATAGCAGGATTGTAAGCCATTCATTCCTTACCCCTCAGATACGTCTGCTATCGTGGGCTGCTCAAGTCACCTTCCACCCATAGAAGTCTCTTGGCAAAAAACAGGCCTAACCCTTCATATGCATAAATGTCCTCACTCTGCAGAGGACTCAGTTATGCACCGTCTCCTGTTCTCCTAGAAAACCCCACCATGAGATTGTGAGGGGCTATGGCTTGTAAGCATTCAACTACAGTGCCAGCAACAGTCTACCCCTTTGAAAGTCAATGCCAGTCTCTCTCATGCTTGTCCAAGACCATCTTGCTTTGGTAGGGGGAAGAGTTGCCATGTTCCATTGCTCCCCTCAACCCTGACAACTCCACAAATGAATTTCCTATTTCTGTGCAATCCTCTCCCTGGTTTGATTTAGGCTGGGTGTGTTATGAGGGGAAAAGACTTACACTACCATCTTTCATTAAGCACTATGAGTGTTACTTGTAACTACTTCACACTCTAGAATTTGGAGGCAACTTAATATTGTAAGCTTTGGAGCTTTAGCTGTGAACATAAAAACAAAAACAAAAAAACCATTTAACTTCCTGTTACAGAAGTGTTGTCATATCCAATGAGTCACCTCACCTTTACCCAAGTTCCTCAGTAGGTGGGCTGCATTAATTTCCAATATATGGCTGCTATATCAAATTATTACCTTGGTGGCTTTTGACAACATAAATGTATTCTCTTACAGTTTAAGAAGCCAGACAGCACAAATTCATTTCACTGGGTAAAGTCAAGGTGTGGACAGAGCCCGTTCTTTCTGGAGATTCTAGAAATGTCTCCATGCCTTTTCTATCTTCTTAAGGCCACCTGCATTCATTGGTTCATGGTGTTTTCTTCCTCCCACCACTCCCACCTCTTGCTTTCAAAGTCACATCTCCAGTTGCTTCTCTCACCTCTCACCTCCCTCTTATAAAAATTTCTGTGATTACACTGGGTCTAGGTAGGCAAAATATTTATATGTTTCCTTAAAAACATATATACAGTATGCATATATATAAACATATACTGAATATCTGGTCTGCAAAATTTAAAAGCAGAGGTCATGTCCTATGTAACCATGTATTTCTACTAATTCCACCTGTCTATTTCTTATGCAACTTGGTTGTTTTGAGAGTTGGTAAACATGAGCACTTTAAATTATTTACAATTTAATTTTTCTATGATGAGTTCAAATGCTATATATTATTAGCAAAAGATAGCAGAGGGTGATGTTCAGTGAGTACAGCCTTTCAAACAAGCTTAATTCCTTGGAGGCTTGATGTGTGCAGAGGGGGGCGAGCAGACTCTGCTTGTGAAGGTGAGATGCTGCCAGGTAGTGGAGAGCTCACCTAACTTCTAGGTCTACAACAAGTTAAATATGACCACAAGCTTTGGTGTTCTTTCCACCAAGTGGTGGGGTTTCATGGCACGTCCCTTTAATTCTACCTACTCTATGATAACTTTGGACAGTAGAGTTTAGCACAGATAAAGCTGTTCTCATTCTGTATTAATCTATTAAGTTCACAGATGTCACTGAGCTTCCATCTAAGAAGGTCAATGAGCTAGCTAGGGATATTACATGGTGAAGTCCATGTGATACCACCAAAAACCAAACAAACAAAAAGGGTGGGAGGGGAGAAATGCAGTAGGGTGCGGTAGGGCTTAGCCCTCCAGCCATCCCCACTAAGGCATAAGACTTGACAAAAGCATTCTTAGGGCCTCCAGTTCAGTGCAGCTCCAGGTGAGAAACACCTAATGATACCAAATGTATCCCAATAGAGCAGAAGAATGGCCTAGTTGAGCAGTGAATGAATTTCTGAGTCCCATATCATGAGTTACATTAAAGTGTTTTTTTTTGGCTGGGACTGGGTTTGAACCCATCACCTCTGGCATATGGGGCTGGTGCCCTACTCTTATGAGCCACAGGCGCTGCCCAGAGTTGTTGTTTTAAGTCAGTAGCTTGAAGGGGAATTTGTTAGGACCAGTAGATTGCTGGGGTTTCTTGGGCCCCAACATGTGTTGGGCATTGACGGGAGAGAGATGCTGGGGAAATAATGAGACTTTGCATCAGTATAATATATAAAGTCTGAGTAGCCTGGAGAGGTGTACATTGGCTCACATGCCCAGGGGTAGATTGAAACAATGCAGCAGCCCTCTCAATCCTCAGAAACCTTTTATTGATCTCTAAGACAAAGGTTTCATGATAAGATATAAAGCTATCAAAATTTAAAATTAGGATTAAAAGAATCCTAAGCCGCCAGGAAGATTGGGTAAAGAGGAAACAGGGCAATCAGGAACAGAGGGTAGTAAGTTGTTAACTCTGTTGATAATGCATTTAGAAAGGGAGAGGGGAAACCAAGTATCACCTCAGCAAAGCAGACAAACCAGCTTCCCTATTCTAACTGCCAATCAGGAGTTCAAAGGGCTTGACCCCACCCACCTGCTGATTCTCTGGACAGGGATGGTCTTGTGACTTTGACCCTGTGTGAGTGCCTCGGTGATCCTTTCATTTTAGGTGGTCTTGATAAGGAGCCCCCAGGGATGGCCCTTTTGTGCTTTACTCTGGATTGAGATGCCAGGCAGAGATACCATCTGTATGCCTCGCATGGTAGATCACAAGAAGTATCTCTAAATGAGTCAGTCTAAAACTTCAGCATAATTTATATGTTTGAAAATAGTTTTTGTTAAACCAGGTCACTAGACTCAACTCCAGGGCTAGATAAAGTCTTGTTATACTACCTATGCCACCCTTCTGCAGTGACCACAAGGATGATCAGGCCTCACACTTTAGGGTAAACAGTACTATGTGATATTGTGATGAGCATATTTGAACACTCATGTTTAGCTTTCCAAGACCTGAGAAGAGCAGATCAGTCACTGTAAACATACTTCAAAATCAGTGTAAACATACTTCAAAATCAGCTGGTCTAAACCAGACAACTTGATTTTCCCACTCAGGTAAGATCTGATATTGATTGTTGAGTTAGATTTAAAATTAGAAACATCTGCAATATTGCTGAAACAAAATTAATATCAGAGCTCTATAACATCTGCCATTTTTTACATATATAGAGTATCTTTTCTTACCTCTGTTTCCTAATCTGAGATTGCCTTTCATGTACTTTCCCAAACTTGTTCCACTAATATTTCATAAAATCACTGTCCACCTCAATGACTTTCAAAGATACCTAATTATGTGTAATATTATAACATTAATAATCAACTCCTCATTCTGGTTTTCATATCCTTCCATAGTACTTTAATTTTTTTCTGCTGTTTTCTACAAACTACTATATATATACACACATATACACTATATATATAAAAACATTAGTCACTAGAACTAACTGTAGTCAATGATATTAAATTCTGAAAATTAAAAAATGTACATTCTTATTTGCTTAAGGAGAAAGCTGATGGTAAAGCTTATACCAACAGACATTATAAATTACCCTAAATGGAGATTAAAATGTAGACTAAAACATTTAATCCATCTACATTTTAGATTTCCTTTCCATGCTAATAACAGCAGGATAGATTTGAATATGTAAAATGGTCCCATGTCGACATACTTAGAGGATTTCAGATCATGAATGAGGTTTAAGTCAATTGAGAAACTGATTATGTGTCCTTTTAAAGATATTAACTCATAAAGCACAGTAATAAAGTGTGGACCAATGAAAATAACAAGAAACATTTCCTTTCAGTTAAAATATCCCTGAGAGCCCATAACCAATTAGCAAATATCCTGTGCTTCTCTCCACCATCAGTCTCACCAATGCTTTTATTTTGCACAATCCTGAAAACCCCTGAAGTCAAGCCCAATACCCTATTTTTAAAAGGCTATCGCAATGTTCTGAGTGAGAAATCCCTAAGAATTGACTGTGGAGTGTTCTTTCTTGGTACAACAAACTAAATAAACTTAGCATTGTATGATTACAGATGTGTCCCTGGTAGCCTTTGGCCAACGGGCTTCAAAACACCACTGACTAAATATGTAGTCCTTCCTCATCATTTCATAGTCATGAACCTAATATCTTTTTCTGCATATAATTCTGATAATATATCTTGCATTATGCTGTGAGGTCTAAAAAATATGTGTAAAAGGTACCTAATGTCATATATAGCAGATAGTTAAATATCAGTAAATAATGGGCAGTTTTTTTATTAGCATGTTTATTTATTTAAAAAAATCTATACATTGAACATAGTAGAAATGTGGCCATATTCCTAATATTACTCCTGTTTTTTTTTTGTTTTTTTTTTTTAAACTTAATTTTCTTTGCCTCATAATGTCTGGGAATATAAATCTGAGTAAACTGTCAGATGGAGACATCTCTGAATAGAGATGATTAATATTAACTTGGAGGTCTGAATAGAATGTTCATAGTTAATTGTCTTTTAAAAACTATAACTAACATTGGATTCCGTGGCCTTTCCAATTTCTCTGTCCTTACTAAATCATGATTTTATCATCTATAGAAGAAATTTTCACTGTACTGTATCCTTGATGTGATCAGAACTTGATCATGGATGCCACAGAGGAAAACGAGAGAAGCATTATAAGACTTTTTGAGTCAAATAGGAAAAATATTTTAATAAATGGATGTCTAAATAATAAAATGCATAGCTTTTTAAATTTCCTGCTATAGTGTATGCAGTTTCAAAATATAATTAATTAGGGAGGAAGTCAATGCCAAGGGCGGGTACCCTAGCAGGCAGACTCTGAGACCGATGTTTACACGGATCTGGTTTACTGGGTGAGCTCTTCAGAGCAACACCCAATGGATGGTGAAGGATGCAGGATTTAGCAGAAGGAGAAGATAAAGGGCAGTCAAGTTGAAACAAGGGAGGAGCTCTGGAGTTAGGGGGACCCTCAGAATTTTCTTAAATTGAGACTACAGAGCTGGACCTTTATAATCTTTCACTTCTTAATCAGTGAATAAGTAGTTTCTTTTGGCCAAAAACAATTATTGGGGAAGGACTCGGCTGTAAGCCAGGCAACATACCCAGTAGCTGCAGGAACTAAACGTTGGTCCTGAAGGAGCCCACCTTAGCATCACAACAGTGCGTTTACACATTTATCTACTTCTGTGTTTGAGGACATACGGTAAGCAAAGTTAAATACTAATCTAAAATGTATTTAGGAAAAGTTTGAATATGTCTGTGTTACTAAATCCATTAGTGAGACTTTCTTAAAATTAATACCCCGCCTTCTCCACATGCATGCAAGTTATTATGCTGTGGTCTGACGGCTATTTTCACCTACTTCCCTTGTCTTTATTTAGATATTAAACTAGGTTTGCTTGTGGTAGAGACAAATATCTTCAGTATCGAGTTCCTCGTGCCTTTATTCTTTCACCATAGTTTATTGGGTTCCTTTGTATCATTTTGTCAATGATACAAGAGTTTTGTCTAATTTTGTTCTTTATCTTATTCAAAATCGGTGGGAGACTTCATGAGACAAGTGGTGTGCCAAGCCACAGCTATTAAATTATTTCCATTGGCCATTCAATTGCTATTGAGTAGAAGAAAGGAACAGCTTTAAAGATATGTATGTGGGACACACATCACATAAACAATTTTTGAGCTGCACATACATTTGGTTTATGTCTGCGAATGTTAGCACTGGACTGATTTATTTAAATGGTGATACAATGTCAAATGACCATTTATATTTATATGATTTTTGTTTTTCCTGCATTCAGTTTCTGAATGTCATCTAAGTGTTGAATTTTGTTAGTCCATTACCTGTTACAGTTTCCAGGTCCATAAAGGCTATGTGGGAATTGAATAAGCTATTTTGAAAATATTGAGCACAAAACTAGGTACCAAATCTTTTATGAGAAACGCTAATGATACAGGTCCCCTTCACCGACGGCTGAACACAGACCCCATTTTCTGGGCCCACTCAGGCCCATAAAGCAGTCTGATCAATGTTCTATCTAAGCTACTGTTGCCAAGGAGGAGTGGCAGGCCCTAAACAAGACCTCATTCCTACACAAGAGCAGTTACAGAATTAAACTTCTGCCCCCAGACTTCTGGCACCTATGGTGTGACAGATTTGAAATGTACATCCCATCTCCCCCAAATCCCCTCCCTGCAGGGAAAGAGAAGCTGCATCTGAACCCCTGGACAGAGACCTCAAATGGGCTGCCCATTCAGGACTCCTCCCTCCCTCTGCTGTGCTGGAGGCTTTGCTCTTTATTTTTTCTTACCTCTAATAAAATTTATCCTTTCACTTACTCCTGGTGGTCTGAACTCATTCCTTGAATTTCCAAGACAAAGGACCTGGCAGAGAAATTCTGGTAAAACCAGTTAGTAATGTGCCTCATTCAACTTATTTGTTTTTTCTTTTCCCAGGCATAAGTTTCTCTGATATTATACAGTCCTATACTATTTGTGAGGAATGATAGGTGGGTGAGGATAAAATGCTACCCTGAAAATATTTAAAGAATATATTTCGAGTAAAACATCTTTGTAAGCAAGGCACAACAACTGGGAAATTCTTGGAGACATGAAGAGTAAAATATGAGACTGACATTTGACTGAAAATGGTGGCTTGTTCTTCTTGAGATGAATGATTTGCACTTACTACATAACCTATGCTTCAATCCAGACAGGGTATTGCCATTATTTATATTCTGCCCACTGGAGTCCTTATATTGATTGCCAAAAGTTAAAAGACTATTTTAACTTATCTGTAGGGATGTACTTTGGGCTAGTGCTGTTCATTTTCCATTTCCTATTGAGATTTTCAAATCTCTCAGTGGGTACCTTATTTTATTATCTCACTGAGCCTAACAAATCCTGGTGAATTAATCAATACTACCTGTGGGATACCTCTGTCACCTTTTCTAAATGTCTGAAATGGTGATATAATGCTAGAAATGAGAAAAAAACATTTTATAGGTCATGTATGCTATATGAGATGCAGAAAACTCTTACTTTAAAATGAATTATCTTTGTTCATCTTTTCTTAGATAAACAGACATAAACACAATGTCTTTTCTGTTATGCTTTATTTTGAGTGTTCTATTTTAATATACTAAGACCAAGTTAAAGAAAATTGAAAGTAATTAATACATTGAAGGATTTTTCTTATCTGATATATTTGATGAAGGTACTGATGTGATGATTAAAATGTTCAAATTATTTAAAAGCTCTTTATCTTTTTATTCCTTTTAATATGTATATATTATATTATAGGTCTATAACAAATGGAGTTGTTATTTTTAAAACTAAAAATAGAGGTCAAGGTGGAGCAAAATGGCCTAATAGAGTCCTCCAACAATTGTCCCTCTGCACAAACAAAAATTCAACGACTATCCACCCAAAAAATGCATTCAGAAGAATCAAAAATCATATGATATAGTACTTGATTTTAACATGTTATCAAAGAAAAAGGTGCTGAAGAGTGCAGAAAAGACAGTCTTACATTGCCTATACTACCCTCCCCCACCTACCACCACTAGCCCCAGCAGTGGAAAGAGAATCTGTGTGTGCCTGGGGAAGGTAGAGTAACATGATTATGGAGGGATGTGGGACTTTCCATTGGAACTCGGGGCCTTATGTCTCAGGGGAATGCAACATGGGGCCAAATTCTGTCAGCAACCATGAAGGAAGTATTTTGACCAAGCCAGCCAGAGGAAAATCCTGTGCCCCAGTGGTAAAAACCTGAGTTCCAGCAAGCCCCCACCAGCTCACAAAGTGTGACCCTGGAATAAATTCATGAGGCACATGGGCCACAAAGACTGTAGTCCTTGGGCAAGTCCTATAGCTACGTCAGCTCACAGCCAGTGAACCTGGAGTGTATGGGATGTAATGAGACACTACATTGACAGCCAAGCCAAGCCAATTCCTGTGTATCTGATCCCCCACTCCAGGCAGTGAAGACCTGTGAGAATCTTCTTCCTGCAGAAAGGAAAGGGAAGGTCTTGGAGGCCTTTGTTTTACAACTTGGGTATCAGCTTAGCCACAGTAAACTAAAGTACCAAGCAGACACCCTAAGCCTCTGATACCAGTCATTATATCCCAGATGGCATTTCTAGACTCACCCTGGGCTAAAGGGAGCCTGCTACCGGAAGGGAAGGACCCAGTGTTGGCAAGATTCATGCTACCTGCTGATTAAGGAGCCCATGGGCTTTCAACAAACGTCAGAGGTAGCTGGACAATAGTCATCACTATCTTTGGGTGAGGCTGGCCCGGCTTTTGGTGTGAAATGGCTCAATGCTAGCTGTGATGACCACAAGGGAATGCCCATGCTATTCCTTCCCCAGTACTATCAGCCTAACACAGAGAATGAGGGAAGAGAGTGAAAGACATTACCTGGTAATCCAGGGAATTGTCCTATATCTTACCCAAGATCACCAAGTTAGTAGCACCAGGTGTCTGCAAGAGTCACAGTATTACTGGACTCCAGGTACCCCCAGTGCTGGTATGACTGAGTGAGCAAATCCTTAGATCACAACACTAATTCCCATTTAACCTGGAAAGACTTCTCAAAAAAGGCAGGTTCAAATAAGCCCAGACTGTGAAGAGTAAAGTAAATACTTAACTCTTCAACATGTAGTCATTGACAAATATCCACAAGCATGAGAAATATCCAGGAAAATGTGACCTCACCAAACAAACTAAACAAGGTACCAGTTACCAATCCTGGAATGATGGAGACATTTGACCTTTCAACAAACAAACAAAAAATGTAAAATAGCTGTTATAAAGAAGTTCAGTGAACATCAAGACAATACAGAGAAAGAATTAGAAGGCTATCAGAAAAATTTCATAAAGAAATTGAAATAATAAAAAAAGCAGAAATCTTAGAGCTGAAAAATTCTATGGACAAACTGAGAAAAGCATCACAGTCTTTACAGAACATGTCAATTAAGCAGAAGAATTAGTGAACTTGGGAGATAGGCTATTTGAAAATACAAAGAAAGAGAGAAAAAAGAAAACGGAGAAAATATTAAGGCATGTCTATAAGATCTAGACAACAGCCTCTAAGTGCAAAACGGAGTGTTAGTGACCTTAAAAAGGCAGTAGAAAGACTGGGGTAGAAAGTTTATTCAAAGTAATAATAACAGAGAACATTCCAAACTTAGAGAAAGAGACTAATATTCAGGTATGAGAAGGTCATACTACATCAAGCTGATTTAAACCAAACAAGACTACCTCAAGGCATTTAATAATCAAGCTCCCAAAGGTTATGGGTGAAGAAAAAATCCTAAAGGAAGAAAAAAGAAAAAAAAAACAAAACACAACATATGAGAGAGCTCAAATATGTTTGGCAGTAGACTTCTCAGTGGAAATCTTACAGGTCAGGAAAAAGTGGCCTGACATATTCAAACTGCTGAAGGGAAAAAACCTTGACCCTAGAATCTCTTGCAACAATATTTGTCAAACATGAAGGAGAAATAAAGATTTTCCCAGACAATCAATAGTTGAGGGATTTTGTCAACACCAAACCTGTTCTACAGGAAATGCTACAAGTTTTTCAGTATGAAAGGAAAAGACATTAATTAACAATAAGAAATCAACTGACTGGCTTGGTGCCTGCAGCACAGTGGTTATGGCACCAGCCACATACACTGAAGTTGGCAGGTTCTAATCCAGCACAGGCCAGCTAAAACAACAACAATGACAACTGCAACAAAAAATAGCCAGACATTGTGGCAGATGCTTATAGTACCAGCTACTTGGGAGGCTGAGGCAAGAGAATCGCTTAAGCCTGAGAGTTTGAGTTTGCTATGAGCTGTGATGCCATGGCACTCTACCAAGGCATAGTGGTATGAGACTCTGTCTCAAAATAACAAACAACAACAAAAAAAAAAAAGAGAGAGAGAGAGAAAGAAAGAAAGAAATCAACTGACAGTATAGAACACACTAGCACCTACACAAATATAGAATACCCCATTGCTGCAACTGGGACATATAAACCACATACAACTGAAGTAGGAAGACC
>CAUYQV010189930.1:0-10969 GCA_963574575.1 Galagoides demidoff
TATGGACGGAATTGAAAAATGTTCTTCTTAGCAAAGTATCTCAAGAATGGAAGAAAAAGTATCCAATGTACACAGCCCTATTTTGAAACTAATTCATAGCTTTTATAGGAATGTCATAACCTAATTATAGGTTTAGAATATGGGAGGGGGGTGGGAGGGGGAAGTAAGGGGGGGTGTATAGGGGGAGGGAGGGAGATTGATGGGGTCACCTCTATAGTTTATTTTACAAGGGTACAAGTGAATCTTTCTAAAAGCAGAGTATGAACGTTTTAATTCAATAGCTAAGAAAATGACATGGTTACCTTAACCAGTTTGATGAGAGTATTTCAAAATGTATATGAAAACACACTGTATCCCATGACTGCATTAATGTACACAGTTATGCTATAAGAAATAAAAAAATTAAAAAAAAAAAAAAGAAACCAAAGATACCAGGCTGGTATCAAACTTTTGGTCTCCAGCAATTCTCCCACTTCCGCCTCCTGAAGTACTACGATTACAGGTGTGAGCCACTGTGCCCAGCTCAATAGTCTTGATCAGAAATGCTCCCAAATAAAAATGATTCCTTTATAAAGAGAGCTTCAGATATTGGCATTTAGGGTAAATTAAGAAACTCACTTACTTTGAAGAAAATAAGCCAATAAAGACCAGTTCCCACTGTGATGATAAAGAAAACATTGGCGAGGTCACCAGCATAGTACACCAAGAATTTCATAACTGTCTGCAATTTAAAGAAAGAATTACAGCTGTTAAAGACTCAATGACCACTTTTAGTAAAACTATCACTTTTATATAATACCCACCTAGTTTCTTGTTTCATGCATTTGAATATCATCCAGTTATCCAGCTAGGGGGCCCCCTCTTATTTTTTTTTTATTTTTATTTTTTTGAGACGGAGCCTCAAGCTATCCCCCTGGGTAGAGTGCCATGGCATCGCAGCTCATAGCAACCTCCAACTCCTGGGCTCAAGTGAGTCTCCTGCCTCTGCCTCCCAAGTAGCTGGGACCACAGGCGCCTGCCGCAACGCCCGGCCATTTTTTGGTTGCAGCCATCATTGTTGTTTGGTGGGCCCGGGCTGGGGATTCGAACCGGCCACCTTAGGTGTACGTGGCTGGCTCCTTAGCAGATTGAGCCACAGGCGCCGAGCCGGGGCCCCCTCTTAGATACCTTTTGGACCCTTATCTTTCAGCCCATTTCTAGTAGCCTATCCCTTTTTTCAACCCTTTTCATCTTTCCCTATTCAAGGAAGTTGAACTGCTTCGTGATTTTCTCCTAGGTGGGAACACTCTGTCTAATCTCTCCTTCATGATACCACAACAGTTAATTTTCTAAAATGTAAACTGGACTGTGTCACTCCACTTTTTTTTTTCCACTTCTTAAAAATGTATGGCTCCTCGCTAAACTATAAGTTCTTGACCCACAAGGTCCTTTACAACATAAAACAAAATTAACTTTTTAGCCTCTTCTGCTGGCTCCAGCCACTTACTCACTGATGAACCACTCTCCATTTTCATCTCCAATACTCTGTGGAATAAAATAGGCATTGTTTTATCAAATATTCTTCCTTTCCTCTCTTTGGCAAACTCTCAAGAGGCTCTGAGGGCACAGACCATGTCTATCTTTCCTCATTAGCACATCTCCCAGTGTCTGGTAGAGTGCTAAACACTTAGATAGTACGTCCTCAGAGATTACTGTGGAATGAATAGATAATCCAGCTTAAAGTACACTTCTCTGGGAAGGCTTTCTTGACTATTCTAAATCATAAGTCAAGTCCCCCTGCTCTGATTTCTTGGTGAAATTTCTTGATATCCTCTGGCTTTGGAATCAGAAGATAGCCCTGGTTAAACAAGTTTCTATGTAGACTTTCTTATGCTCTTTATCAAAAAATGAAATGCCTGTTACAGAAATGCTGCAAAAATTTAATGAGTACAAAATTTAACCCCTACTTCAATTTCATCATGTGTAAAAAGGGAATAATAATAATAATACCTAACTTTATAGAGCTATTGTGAGGATTAAGTGAATTACATACACAAAAAATATGTATACTTTAAAAAGTGCTTGGCATATAGTGGATTGTTTAAAGATTAAATGAGAAGCAAAATTATAAAGTTAATAGAATTAAAATGTGTAATATCTTTGCGATCTTGAGAGAGGGAAGGTTTTCCTAAACAAGATCCTAAAAGCACATACCCTAACATGAAAAACCAAATTCAGATGTGACAAGAGCAAAATTAAAAGTTTCTGTTAAACTAAAGACCACATGGATAAAAATAACAGATGAGTCATACAATTCAACATCAGAAACCAAAAAGGGATTAACATTTTTAAAATACAAAAAAATTCCTTCACATAAACAAGGAAAACTAGAACCCTAACAGAAAAAATAGGAAAGGGCTATAGTAAACAGGCAGTTCACAGAAGGGGAAATCCAAATAATTAAAAAATATATGAAGAGAAAAAGTAAAATCAACAATGATATACTATATACAACACAAGATTGGCAGAAAAAAAATAGACAGGTTAGAAAAATACCAAGTGTTGGCAAAGGCATACAGAAACAGAGTGAAACAGAAACAGCACTGCCTGTGGAAGTGTAGACCGGCACACAACACCGTGGAAAGAAAATGAGGTGTGCAGACGCCCTGTGACCCGACAGTACCTATTCTAATTACATACATCAGAAAAAGTCAAGGCAACCTTCTTACTCATCCTCTATTTGTATCCTATGAGAAGGATCCAGAATAGTCAAAAGACAAAAATATTCTTAAAAAACTCCTGAGCTCATACCTGTAAATCAATCATGGGACTCCCAATGTGTCTCTTCCATCCTGCTGTCTTCAAAAGGGATGCCAGAACAGCTAGCCCACCCAAAACACCCAAAGCAATCTTAAAAAAAAGAAAAGAATATTTTAGAATTTATGTAATTTCTGTCATCAATATTCAAAACCACTGTAAATAGAAAGTAAGGTAGTGTTCAAAAACAATGGTGGAGGGGCACGTAGAAAGGACACAGGAGCCAAGCTAGAGGAACTTCAAGTGGCCAAGTAAGGGCAATTTGAGCAAAAAAATAAACAGTAATGGATTATGATCACTAGAATGAAATAAATATTCATGGGTTCACATTGATTTAAATAAATAATTTAATAAATAAATTGCTGTGGGCAAAGAGAGAATCCTTCCTTACATTAGAGTTCAGGGTTTGGTGCCCACAGATCAGTAGTTAGGGCGTCAGCCACACACACCAAGGCTGGTAGGTTTGAACCCCACCCAGGCTGCTAAACAACAATGACAAATACAACAAAAAAATAGCCAGGTGTTTTGTGGCAGGTGCCTATAGTCCCAGCTACTTGGGAGGCTTAGGCAAGAGAATTGCTTAAGCCCAAAAGTTTGAGATTGCTCTGAGTGTGACGCTGTAGCACTCTACCAAGGGCAACATAGTGAGACTCTGTCTCAGGGAAAACAAAACAAACAACCAAAAAAAGTCTAGAGTTCCAATTAATAAATACAGAGTGAATGAGGGAAACAGGAAATCACCATAAGGCAAATATTACAGTAATGCTTTTGGCAGGCAAGAATCATCAATGCATGCTGAAATTTGAGGGCAAATGGCTGATGAAAAGCAGGATATCTGTATAATTTCAAAACATCTCTCCGTGAGATACTTATTAATTACAAATGGAAAAACACAGGAGAGAACAATGTAGATACCATCTTAGCCATATGATAACAGTTAACATCAGGAGTAATAAGATATCCTGATATCATGTCCCTCCTGATATGATGCACATTGCTTCTGTGGTACCTCTGCTAAAACTACATGAACTCAATTTATTCATAAAAAATACCAGACAAACATAAATTGAGACTCAGAATAATTAACCAGTACTCTTTAAACATGGGTTATGAAAGACAAAGGAAGACTGAGAAACTGTCACAGACTGGAAAACACTAAGAGATGATAGACAAAAGCTATATGGAATCGTGGACTGGATCTTGAAATAAGAAATAGTGAAAAAGAAATAGTGAAAAAACCTGTGAAACTGAAATAATATGTAGATTAGTTCATAGAACTACAACAATATTAAGTTTCTGATTATGATCATTATAGTAAGATTATATAAATAACATTAAGGGAGGTTAAGGGAAGGGCACATGGCAAATCTATTTTGGCAACTTTCCTATACATCTGAAATTATCTTTTTTAATTAAAAAATATACCACAAATATTTTTAACAGGTTAAAATAAACTCACATCTGTCTGGACATGTGCTTCTCCTTGATTCATTTCATATTTGACTGAGAAAGAAACCTGTTATTTAAAAGAAAACAAATTAACCATACTGACATTGTACAACAGAAATTTACTTTTACTATAAAAATATATTTGCAGCTGGATTTTACCATAAATGCTGTATTTTTAAACTATAAATATTACTAGAGTTTTTTTTGTTTGTTTTTTTTGAGATAGACTCTCACTTCGTCAGCCTTGGTAGAGTACCATTGTGTCATAGCTCATAGCAACCTCAAACTTTTGGGTTCAAAGTGATTCTTTTGCCTCAACCTCCCTAGTAGTTGGGACTATAGGCACCCACCACAATGTCCAGTTATTTTTTAGAGACAGGGTCTTGCTCTTACTCAGGTTGGTCTTGAACTCCTGAGCTCAGGCAATCCACCCACCTCAGCCTCCTAGAAGTGCTAGGATTACAGGTGTGAGCCATTATGCCCAACAATATTACTAGAGTTGATTTTTACACATAAATAGATATTCCCTTTTTTGAGACAGAGTCTCAAGCTGCCACCCTGGGTAGAGTACCAGGCCATCACAGCAACTTCAAACTCCTGGGCTTAAGCGATTCTCTTGCCTCAGCTTCCCAAGCAGCTGGGAATACAGACACCTGCCACAACACCTGGCTATTTTTTTGTTGTTGAAGTTGTCATTGTTGTTTTAGCTGGCCCAGGCCAGGTTCGAACTGCCAGCCGGTGTATGTGGCCGGGGCCCTACCCACTGAGCTATTGTGAATTACTCATGCTGCTTTAAACATCTCTTTGGAACATATATTAAAAGAAGTGTTCATGTGGAGCTAAGTTCATTAATTGCAGCTCAAGCCAAATTAACCATATTTCATTTTTCTATAGGTTACTATAAGTAAGGAAAAAGACTAAATTTATCTATCAGAATTTAGGGGGTGGTGCCTGTGGCTCAAGGAGTAGGGCACCGGTCCCATATACTGGAGGTGGTAGGTTCATACCCAGCCCTGGCCAAAAAACTGCAACAACAACAACAAAAAAGAAGTACACTTGCAGCATTTGTATATACATTAAAAAAAAAAAAAGAATTTAGGGCTAGGCATGGTGGCTCATGTCTGTAATCCCAGAACTTTGGAGGCCAAGGCAAGAGAATTACTTGAGGCCAGGAATTCAAGACCAACCTGAGCAACAAACCAAGACCCCATCTCTATAAAAAATTTAAGAGAGTCAGGCATAGTGGCTCATGCTAATAATCTCAGTAGGCAGGGAAACCAGAGTGGAGGATTGCTTGAAATCAGGAATTTGAGCAAGACCAAAACCCTGTCTCTACTAAAAATAGAAAAAAATTAGTCAGATGTGGCAGCTGTGTGCCTGTAGTCCCAGCTACTCAGGAGGTTGAGGCAGGAGAATAGCTTGAACCCAGGAATTTGAGACTGCAGTGAGCTATGATGTGGCACTGCCCCCCAGCCTAGACAACAGAGCAAGACCCTTCTTTAAGTTAGTAAATAAATAAAAAAGGGATTTCCCCCACCTCCCACTAAATAAACATACCCTAATACTTACCCTGACTAGGTAGATTAATCAAAAAGTCTGAAGAAAAATCTTAGAGATACTACTATTTTCAGAGACGAGAAAGAAGAACCAGAAAGGGTCAGTGAAAGAGACTGTGAGAGGTAGGAGAGCAAGATACTAAAGTCTTACCGTGTTACAGAAGAGGTAGTTTCAAGATGGAGGAGGTTGAGAGTACAGTATCAAATGTTATATTAATGTCAAGGTAAAGAAATAAAGACCCTGTATGTGGAATTCATTGCTGACCTTCATGAAAGAAGTTATGAAAGAAATAAAATGGCAAGAGCCAGATTATAAATGATGAAAAAGTAAATGGCTGGGAAATAAAGGAAAGAAATACGACAGCAAGCTGAGGACCTGGCAGGATTGAGTCAAAGTTTGTTTGGCTAAATGTTTTAGTTCGTTTTTAAGATGAGGCTACCTGAGAGTTTTTATAAATAAAGGAAAGGGACTAGCAGAGAAGCTAGCTGAATCAGGGGTTGGGGGTGAAATAGGATTATTAGAGACAGTACCGCGAACAAGTTTAGGTAGAAGATTATGTTAGGAAGGGAGGAGAGAACCTTCCTTTTTAGAAACATAAACAAGAAATAGGAAGAATAATGAAACACAGGAATTCTTTAGTAGTAGAGATCTGGTCAGGTGTGGTGGCTCATGTCTGTAATCTTAGCACTTTGGGAGGCTGAGACAGAAGGCCTGCTTCAGACCAGCGTAAGCAAGAGAAGAGAAAGATCCCATCTCTACAAAAAAATAAAAAAAATTGGCTGGGCATGGTGGCCTGCACCTAGGTCCCAACTACCCAGGAAGCTGAAGATCTCTTAAACCCAGGAGTTAAGAGGTTGCGGTGAGCTGTGATGATGCCACTGTACTCTTGCCTGGGTGCCAGAGTAAGACCATCTCAAAAGAAAAAAAGGAAATCTGAAGGAATCCCTATGGTCTTACTCTTCTCAAGTAGGAGGCAAAATTATTTGCCATTGGTGAGAGAGCAGAGCCTGCTTAAATCTGTTGTAAAAATTTTGCAACAGCTACCAAGAAAAATTAAGAAATGATGAAATAATTGTATTTTTTATAATTAGAATGAAAAGGACTTCATTGGTATAGTTTCATGACTGCCTCAATCCTCTTTCAATATGTTATTTTCCAATTTGTCAATACTTAGTTTGGGATATTTTAAATAAGAATAATATTAAAGAAAAGATCCAGAAGTGTTTTATATTAAAATAAATATACTATTGGTTACCTATGAGTATTACTCCAGAAAGTTTTAAGCCAGGCAGTTTTTAAAAAATTTTTATTCTCTTTTATACCTTATTATTATTATTATTTTTGGCTGGGGGCTGGGTTTGAACTTGCCACCTCCAGTATATGGGGCCAGTGCCAGGCAGTTTTTTTGTTATCTTAACCATGTTTTTAGATTTTCTTCTCTTCCCATTACAGTATATAAAAACTCAGTCAACAGAAACCAATTTTATCATCAGATTAGGTAAAAATGAGAATGGGAAATATTTAAGAGAAAAGTTGCACTATTTGCTTAATTTTGACCAATTTTGCTTAATTAAAGTTTGAATCCAATAGCAGGTGAGCATAAGTACAAACACAACAGAGAGGCCAAAAGCACTGGCTGTAGGAACTAGAAGATAAAAATTCAGAGAAATAAAATAGCATAAATTAAAAACCATTGGTGAGTTTGAAGTTAAGGAATGCTTATCCCCTACTTCTCATGTTTCCAGAGAAGGAAGAGAATATACACTTACTCTCTAGGAGGAAAAAGTACAGAAGGATTACTGCTGGTTTTAATCTCCAACCCGTTCTCCTTTACCCTTCCTCAAAGCAGGGATGTTTTATCTGACCGGAGAGGTTGAAAAGAGGAACTAAGCAAGTGTGGCTCAGTCCTTTCCAGGCTCTCTTTCTCTTTGGGATAGCCTGTCTTTGGGACATACAAGGTCTCTCATTTCCATGTATAGGTCCTCCCTGGTATAAGAGGCCTTCAATTCTGTAGTTGTTTAACTGAGTTAGGGAAGAAGTAAGAAACCTATTTGTCTGCAGGTCAAAACCATGTTCTCTAGGTCATTTTAGCACCACTAGTTATAAAGCTGATAATTTTAATATATTTCTGCCTGTTGAAGTATATCTCTATCAACTAGGCTATAGATTGGTGAGCACACATACACCCACTATAAAGTTTGAGTTCCCAGTTTAATTGGGCAGAGGGACAAAATCTTAACAGAAGCAAGGTAGCCCAAAAGGACAAGAACAGATACTGAGATATGATCCTGGCTGAAAGAACTAGAAAATAAAAATTCAGAGAAATAAAACAGTATAAATTAAAAACCACTGGTGAGTTTGAAGGTAAGGAACGCTTATCCCCTACTTTTCATGTTTCCAGAGAAGGAAGAGAATATACACTTACTCTCTAGGAGGAAAAAGTACAGAAGGATTACTGCTGGTTGCCAACCCTCTCTGGCTCGGCACCTGTGGCTCAAGTGGCTAAGGTGCCAGCCACATACACCTAAGGTGGTGGGTTCGAATCCAGCCCGGGCCCGCCAAACTACAATGATGGCTGCAACCAAAAAAATAGCCAGGCTCTATAGCAGGTGCCTGTGATCCCAGGAACTTGGGAGGCAGAGGCAGGAGACTCGCTTGAGCCCACGAGGTGGAGGCTGCTATGAGCTATGCCATGGCACTCTACCCAGGGGGACAGCTTGAGGCTCTGTCTCAAAAAAAAAAAAAAAATAGCCAACCCTCTCTCCTTTACCCTTCCTCAAAGCAGGGATGTTTTGGGATCCCAGATATGATCCTGGGATATGTACATCTCATCATCTCCCAGGATCCCTAACCAGGATGCTCAATTGCTGGTGAGGTTTCTACTAAAAAATTTTATTCATTCTTTTTTTTTTTATATGCAGAATCCACGGGAACTCACCTCTTACCGTTATTAGTAAATAAATTAAGACTTAATTATATGAAGAGAAAGATTTATTTGAAACTTTAATAAAAGACTATCTTTTGACCATAATATAAACTGCATCAGTATTATGAAGTATGTACATACATAAGCCCACTGATTAGCAAAGAACTCACCTCTACAGACTGGCTGTTGGGATCCTTGATATCAATGTCACGGTAGGTAAGAGTGATTAAGGGAGTGTAGATGTTTCCATTTTTCGTGTTAGGTACAAGGTTGATGCTATTTAAAAGAAAATATATTTAGAGTGATAAGTATAGCTAAGTCCTTAAACATACATTGAATTTACCACCTCTTTTAAATTTAATATGAATTACCTTGATAATTAGTAATAGCTAGGGAAAGTTAAACATAATCTAATGATAACAATACAAACTATCTTCAGCAGTTAAAGCCTTAAAAGTAAAATATACCCTCTGAGACAAATTAGAAACTCTTTTGATCCAGGTCCTACGAAGTTTACAAGTGAAATAACTGAAGCACCCAAACCATCTCTGAGTAACAATCAAAAGTGCAGTGCTGCATGAAGCTTAAAGAAAGGCAGATAAAATCCTGATTTTCAAAAGAGAAATATAGACTACCATCTTCCTCTGGCAATTCATATTTATGGAAGATAGTGGAGTACATTTTGCCAAAATCAACATATTAGTACTCTATCATTTGTGGACTCAAAAAGAAAAATGCTGATCACCTGGAGCCAGCCTGAGGAGGTTCACTTTCATTTTTACTAAGGATACCACATTAGCAGATTGAGGGGATACTAAAAACACAGTACATCTGGATTTCTATAAGGTATATGACAAAAAGTTTCTGTACTGCTTACTTCATAAGATTATGAGAATCAAAATGAAATAATAGTGAAAAATGTGTATTTAAGTGGTTCAAATCATCAGACTAATATAAGATAATGGTGTTGATCTGCATCAGTTTCTTCAAGGTGCCCATCATAAAATATTAAGAGTGGGAAAGTCAGTTACGATCTTAGAGATCCCACTCTGGAAAAGCACAATACTGGGCAGGGCCTGTGGCTCAAGGAGAAGGGCGCCAGCCCCATGTACTGGAGGTAGTGGGTTCAAACTCAGCCCCAGCCGGAAAAAAAAAGAGAAGAGGACAAATACTATCCTAGAGGAAGGATTATAGTTAAGGGTATCATAGGAAGAGGAAGTACTGATTAATCTGGGTAAACCTGGAATAAAAGCTACCAAAGGAAATGAGAACAGGGGAGAGGCCGTTCCCTATACCTCTCAACCCATTCTAATTCAGCAGGTCTGGACCAGGGCCTACAATGTGAATTTTGACCAAATTCCTCACACTCTTCTGATAGAATTCTCCCCTTGGCCCTTCACTTTATTGTTCTATGTCAAACTACATAAATAACTACAAGAAAAACGTTATCAACTGTTCCAATTCAGTGGTCCTTTATAGTTTTCATTTGATAATTACTGGCAAACACTTTCTAAGTGTCATTAGACATTTGTTTACCTTAATGATATTTGGGTAGCAATCCGGATTACTTTTGGCTGACTTCCTAAGTCATTTTCCCGTCCGCTTACTGTATCCACTAAGAAAATACGCCGAGTCAGAAGCCACATGCCAGAGCCAGCATCTTTTATAATAAAAAGAAAATATAAGATGGCATTAAAAAATATGCTCACATTGTTCAAAACAGCTCTCAAGTTTATGGAACAAATTTAAAACACAAAATGAATTATTTTTGGTAGGATGGCTACAAAAAACTACTGCTGTAACTCCTGGGCTCAAGCAATCTTTCTACCTCAGCCTCCTAAGTAGCAAGGACTACAGGTATTTTCCTTTATTTTTTTGTGGAGATGAGGACTCACTATGTTGCCTAGGCTGGTCTCAAATTCCTATGCTGGGCAGCATCCACCACACCTGGCTTAATTTCTTAACTATGCCTGTCAGACAAAATTAGTAAAAATTTCTGAGTTTACTAGCAATTTACTGTTTTACTTTTTGACATGTTGTAAAAATCACATAAGAACGAATTCATGGCTTGGCGCCTGTGGCTCAATCGGCTGGGGCGCCAGCCACGTACACCTAAGGTGGCGGGTTCAAATCCCCAGCCCGGGCCCGCCAAACAACAATGATGGCTGCAACCAAAAAATGGCCGGGCGTTGTGGCAGGCGCCTGTGGTCCCAGCTACTTGGGAGGCGGAGGCAGGAGACT
>CAUYQV010189931.1:0-17630 GCA_963574575.1 Galagoides demidoff
GGGTAGAGTGCCATGGCATCACAGCTCATAGCAACCTCCAACTCCTGGGCTCAAGCGAGTCTCCTGCCTCCGCCTCCCAAGTAGCTGGGACCACAGGCGCCCGCCACAACGCCCGGCCATTTTTTGGTTGCAGCCATCATTACTGTTTGGCGGGCCGGGGCTGGGGGATTTGAACCCGCCACCTTAGGTGTACGTGGCTGGCGCCTTAGCCGATTGAGCCACAGGCGCTGAGCTGATATGAACATTTCTAACAAGGAAAACTGGTCACCATGGCACAGGCTCCCTCAGTGTATGTTTTAAGTTCCCTTGGCACTGGAGGTCTTCAGTGATAAGGTAGCAGAAAGTCTCTGAATTCCTATGTTGAGAGGTGAGAATAACACATACTATCTCTGTGCTCCATACATACTGTGGATTCATAGTTGACGTGATTGTGTATGCACAAAACCCCATATAGTCTGCCAAACCACATACAATTTATTTTTGCATTTCTGTGTATTTGTGATGAACAAATGGAAACTAAAATATTTAAAATATCACTTAAGTAATTATATGGGTCCCAAATTCTAGTTAGGCACCCATTTTAGATTCTAGATTAAATTCTTTAAGATTATTTTGGAATGGGGATTAGAAAAGAGCTATAAGAAGAGAGCAATAAGAAAGTGATTTTTTTCCCTTAAAATAGTAAATAGTTACTAATAAACCATGTGAACTCTAGAATAAGCTCTGTAATGTCTTAATTAACAGATCATCAGAGAGGATGTTGAAGACTATTCCCAAACTTGCTAACACAAGGTCTGAGTGATACACCTTGCTCCTGGAGGGAGTGAGAGAGTCCAGCTGATGATCCAAGTCAGTCAAGCCTGGGCTGGGTGTCACAGCAGTGAAACAGGCCCCTGCCCGAGTCCCCCTCATCCTGAGGCTCCACGGCCCTCACTTGGGCTCCCTGAAAGCACAGGCCAAGTCAGGGATGTGAGGCTGTCTTCAGAGGAAACAGGTGACTGAAGGAGGACAAAGGAAGGACAAGGGGAGGCATGTCCCACTGGCTCCTACCAAAGGCAGAGGTGGCCCCACATTTCCGGAGAACTATGAGGCCATGCCCTTGAAGGACAGCAGGCTAGGACCTCACCAGCCAGCACCATCCCCACCAATGACGGTTGCCCTGTAGGACTATTCTTCTAGCTGCCCTGCTGTGGGCTGAGCAAGTCTTGTGGACTTCAGAAAAAAGCAGTAGGGCAGAAAAACAGGGTAACTGATGTTTTGCAAGCTGTTGGAGCTCACTAGAACTGCCCACCCCAGCTGGGCTGAATTATGGGGGGATGAGAAGAGAGGGCAGAGAGAGACAGAAACAGGGAGAGTGAGCCAGTATGGTCCCCATTCAAGTTCTGAAGCTAAGCAATTTCTGGCATCATCTGGCCACGTATTTTACTAGCTTTCTACAGACAGCAGAGCTGCCAACTTCGGGAGTATGTCTACCCAGACCCACGCTCCCTGCATACCCAGAAGATAGTCAGAAATGCTTGAAAGAATCCTCTGGAATCTTCCAGAGATTGCTCCATGGGACTTGGAATAAACACCATATTTCTGACTTTTTGTGCTGGTACCTCTGCGTTAACAGTCTGAGTTGTTACTTAGAATAATACAATGACACTATTTTGATGTTTTGCTTGAATGGATTCTAATTAAAACATGCATTTTTAAATAGCCTCTGCAGCAGCAAGAGTAGCACAGTGGTTATGGCACCAGCCACATACACTGGGGCTGGCAGGTTCAAACCTCCTGGGCCTGCTAAACAACGACAACTGCAACAAAAAATAGCCGGGCATTGTGGTGGACACCTGTAGTCCCAGCTACTTGGGAGGCTAGGGCAAGCGAAATGCTTAAGCCCAAGAGTTGGAGGTTGCTGCGAGCTGTGCCGCTATGGCACTCTACTGAGGGTGACATAGTGAGACTCTGTAAAATAGAGCTCCAAAATAAAACAAAATAAAACCTTGCGTTTGTAAAGTTTTGTTTTACAAAGCTTTATTTTACATATTTTTGTCAAGATGTTACTTTTACCCTAATAATGTGAACGTCATTCATTCTACTTTACATTCTCACTTTTAAAAAAGAAATCAGAAGTGTAAAAGCTACCAAGAGGCATGTACTTTTTAAAAATACTGCACCTATACAGTGGATCTTATATAAACCTGTTTACAGAGCCATTTTGGTTAGAGTTGTACCTGTCTTCACTGTTACCAGTTGTCTGTAAGCACATGTTCTAGTAGCTGACAGCAGCAGACAGCAAGGATGCTCTGCAGTGGCGGCCACTAGCCAAGGCTTCTGCACAGATCTGGAGGGCTCCATTTGTTACACCCTGTTGTGTCTTTCAAGTGGGATTCTGTGCAGAGTGATTGGGGTTCTTGGATATTTTCTCCTTAAGCTAAAGGGCAGCACGGCTTTGGGGATTATTAGACCTGAGTGGTCCAAATACTAGCTTCATCCCACTTTAATGTTCCTGGAAGGGAGTTGTTTTAAAACTTCATCTATAGAACAGTGACACTTACCTGCAAGACATCTCTGACTGTGAGAGGAAAGCAGTGTGCTTGCCACAGGGCCTGGCATGCCAGGCTTCTCACGGATGGCAGCTATTACTCTTAGAAATTTCATGTTCTAGATTTAATTAAGAAAACACATTTTTACCCAAATACAAGAGACCTGTGAACAGCACTGTGCCTGTGTAATGCCCCACAGGAACTGCAGCTCAGAAGGCCAGTGAGATGGACAGGCAGTGAGCCCTGTGCAGCATGAGAGCAGGGATGCTTATGGTGCCCACATCCAGGTCTAACTCCCTTCCCATCAGTTTTAAATGAAATACAACTGTTTCCTTTACCCCATTACTATAGATAACAAATTTTTATAATGAAGCCTAGAAATAAAATGTTAAAATCCAAAAGGGTTTATTTAGGGAGTATACATAGTTCATAGTCACTTCATTTCTTGCCTTCTTCCCACATACTCCTTTTTTTCCCTTTCTTTTATGGAGGAGTTGCAGGGCATGGGAGCCTTGTCAGTCTGGGCATCATCACCTGACGTCCGGCGCCTGCCGGCCACAGGCTGAATCTGCGCAGGATGCAGGGGCTGCAGTGCTTCTGCTGTGCGTCTTCTTGCCTTTCTGCACCCTTCGCTGATGTGGGCCACACCCTTCTGGAATGACATGCACAAGCACTTGGTCTATTGTCTTTGTGCCTTACTGGCAGTCACCCCTACCCCCAACCTAAGAGATCACACCTCTCCACCTCTGGTCTCTTCCCCACCTACTGGTCTCTATCTGCATGTTCGGGGGTTTTGGCCCATCAGAGCTAGAGAGGGGAGGCAAGATGCCATCACCCTCTGGGTCTTCAGTGTCCTGATAGAAGGGCTGCTGTCCCCATTGAGCTCTAGCACATGTGCTGTTTAACCACAGGAGTGCGTGTACACACTCCAGTACCAAAGGCAAAGGTTACATGGCGATCATGAGCCTGTCAGGAACATAAGACCCTGTCCCCCACCTGCAGACACTGTGAAGGGCACAATATGGTTTTACAGCAGGCCACGGGGTACAGAGCCACCCATGTGGTGTGTGCACTGCCAGGGCTTTTGTTTCGAATTTTGTTGTCCTGTGGTAAGAACACTTAACATGAGATCTACCCTCTTCAGAAACCTTGAAGTATGTAAGACAGAACAGGCTTAGTCTGAGGCTAGCAAATGGGATTCAGAAAGACCAACTCCTATATTTTGATGAAACCAAACAGTTCTTAATATTAGGGATGTTCTGAAATGCTCAGCACTAACATTTTCCACAAATGGTAGCTTCTGATAACCAGATATTTCAGTGATTGGCAGCCACTACGTGGAAAATTCCAATTGGAGCTGGCTCCAAGTGTGCTAGAGATATGGGCTCAGACTCCACAATACCACCTGACTCTGCACAGTAGCAAGCAGGAAACAGCAAACTCATTTTGTGCCATGGGGGCAATGGGGAATTTCCTAAGGTCAAATCTTATCTGCTATGTGAAATATTTAAACCTATATAGATGTATAAAAACATGATTTAATTACTGAAGTTTTCATTACTTGCCCTCAAGTATGGATTTAGGTGTTTGAAAATAACTACATAATGGCTTTGCCAAGGCCAAGCTTACCCAGATGATGACAGACAACATTGCTGAACTGGCCCATGCAAGCCCCCAGTCTCATGTCCATCCCAGACAAAGAAAAAAGTGAAGGCACCGTGTGAAAGATTAACAACCGTTTCCTTGACCTCACAAACAGAGGTCAGATTGGTGTCTCCCATTCCTACTGCTCTAAAGACAAAAGGATGAAAAGAGTAGAATCTAAAAGAATTAAAAGCTACAAAGTTGAAAAGCTAAAAAAAAAGACAGAAAACACCAGCAAAAAAGGGTAAAGAGTATCCATAAATTGGCTTGTTTCTATCTCCAAAAATGCAAAGAATTTCAGAAGTCTCACGGCCTGGCCTGATGTTCTTGAGTGTGTACTTTAACTGGAAGTTGAGATCCCAACTTCAGATCCAGCCCTTCTATCTCCCTTTCAACTAAAAATACTGGCCTCAGAGCAGTGCCTGTGGCTCAGTGGCTGGGGTGCCGGCCCCATATACCAAGGGTGGTGGGTTTGAACCTGGCTCCGGCCAAACTGTAACAAGAAAACAGTCAGGCATTCTGGCAGGTGCCTGTAATCCCAGCTACTTGACAAGAAAATTGCCTAAGCCCAGGATTTGGAGGTTGCCATAAGCTGTGACACCACAGTATTCTACCAAGGGTGATAGAGTGAGGCTCTGTATCTAAAAAAAAAAAAAACGGCCTCAATATTATAATGTGAGGTGCTAAATGTCAAGTTCTACAGTTCTCTAAGTCTGGAGTTTGATTTATGACTCAGCTATTTATCTAACATGCTCTCAAAATAATGCAATTAATGAGTGGTCTACATTTCTCAACAAAAGTTACATTAGATTTTGTGGACATACTTGTTCAATGATAGTTCAAATTTTGTTTTTGGAATCTTAGACTTGTCTCTTTTTTCTGGCCCCAAAGAAGAAGGGATGCAAATCATGACCCACCATATCTCCTTTAATAAGGGGATTAAAAAGTGCATGTTGATGGAATGCTATGGCGACAAAGCCCTGTAATCCTGCCTCCAGCTTGTAGCTGAAGATTAGTCACGGGATATTCCAGGATTGCCTGACCTTGCTCCTGGCACCCTTAGCAAAAGAAAAAAAAACAGAGTGGGCCCTACTCTAAGAGAAATAAACCACTGTGATAATTAAATCACCATAGTAAGTGTCCGAAGAAAATAAAATATTGACTCAAATTTAATGAAATACATGTTAAGTGAAAAAATGTACTTCAGTCATTCTAGAATCTCAAATCTAGGAGCACACAGGGTAAAACTGAAATACATGTGTGTAAGATAATGCTGTATGTTCTTTCTTTCTTTTTTTTTTTTAAATCACATTTAGGCTCTAAGGCTTTAATTGGTATAATGGAAGATACAGAATTGCCATTATCATGTCACATGCTTGCAGTAGCATTTATGGAGTCAGCAAATTGTGGAATTAGGAAAATACAGTGTAAGCTTGACTTTTGCCATATATCTGATTTAAAAGTGAAGGGAGGAAAATTCATTTTATCAAAATAAAAAAGATGAAGTTTAGGTTTTAATGTTTTTGCTCTAAAACTTAAAACTGGACATCAGTCAGATGTAGCTGGGAGGCACAGTCTGCCTTCCTGAAGAATGGGAGGCCCAAGACGGAGGCTGCAGGGCTGCAGCATACAGTGTGCACTGGGCACTTGCTACAAACTTGCCTTTTTTTTTTTGTTAATCATTTTAAAGACAGTTTTCTAACATTTAAATTGTTCAAAATTCAAAGTAGAAAAAGCTAGACAGAAAGAGGGAGAGGGAAGAAAAGAGGAAGACAAGGTTTCAGGGAGCAGAAGAGCTGCTTTGGCAATAGCTGGGATATGGCTGTCCTGCAGCTTCTGCTCATGTGGTATGCTGTTCCAGGGAAAACATGCTGTGAAAAGTGGACCTCCACCACCGTCACTCTAGCTGTGAAAAGAAACCATTTCTGAGAATGACTCCGGCTGTGTAAGCATTTCCCCACACTGTCCAATCCTCAGAGTAAGGAGCCAGCTTAATGTCACACCTTGCCCTGAAGGCTTCTGAAATCAGGATGCATTCTTTCTACTAAAAGATCATTCTTAACAAAATAGCCAGATAACTGCCATGGGGTAATTATGATCTCTAATTATTATTGTTGATGACTGTCAATGATGCACAGAAAAGAATACAGCTTGATTTCCAAAGCCTGACCCTGAAGAAGCAAGACAATTACAAACTTGCCTTGACTTGCTAAAATGAACAAACTTTGTGACACACAGTCACAAAGGAAAAAATCAGAGGGAAAATATATTCAATTGCCCTGACTCAGCATTCCTCAAATGCAAGCTACAAGCTCAAAGTGCAGGGGAAAGATCTTTCAAGAACTGAAAGGCCAGGACAAAATTCATTGCTAAAGGTGAATTCTGGGAAGGAAGTCTCTCCCAGACTACACAAGTCCATCAGACTAGAAGGAGGTCTTGACTCCTATTATCCCTTCAGGGACATGAAGTGGTATCTTTTGAAATTTCATTTAATATAAACTTGAATGACATAATGTACACATGGTTCAAAGAAGACTAGAGTCAACACGCATAGTGTAAGTAAAATTCTCCACCTTCGGTTCTATAGATTTCTGGCTCAGGTTGCTAAATTCTAAGGCAGCTAAGGGGCTAATACTTTCCCTGAGTGCTTATATGCTATGCTGGCATCAGGGTGAATATGATTTGATTCATTGTAAAGACCATGGCACTAATATACTAATAAAGTCAATTAAATAGGGAGCCTTTTATGCCAAAAATATATTACGTGGCTTACAAAAAAATGTATTTAAACAGGTAAGAACAAGGTTGGTAGCCATATCATCTATTTTATTTTAGGCTCTATGGAGACTCAACTTTAAAAATCTGAAATAAATGAGTCCCCATTTAAAAAAGTGAACTGTGGCCAGAAATATGTCTACATTACCTAACAAGTTATTTTTTCAGAAGCAATCCTTAATGTGTATGTCACAAAAATATTTTCTCAAAATAATACCACTTCAGAAAAATAAGGAAAGATAACACTCATTTTTCCTGTCTCACTTGCTAAAAATCATCTTCCATCCATTTCAGGACCATCCCTATTTCCTGTAGTGGCCCGTTTATAATACCTGAGTCAGGCTCGGTGCCTGTAGCACAGTGGTTATGGCACTGGCCACATGCATAGAGGGTGGCGGGTTCGAATCAGCCCAGGCCAGCTAAACAGCAATGACAACTGCAACCAAAAAATAGCTGGGTGTTGTGGCGGTTACCTGTAGTCCCAACTACTTGGGAGGCTGAGGCAAGAGAATCGCTTAAGCCCAAGAGTTTGAGGTTGCTGGGAGCTGTGATGCCACAGCACTCTACCAAGGGTGACATAATTAGACTCTGACTCAAAAAAAAAAAAGAAAAAAATATATATTTTCTTTTTTTATATATATAATACCCAAGTCAGTGAGGAAATCCCAAAGATGTCCTGAACTCATTTCCTCCTGAGCACAAATGACTATAGTTATATCTTACTCGTAAATAACCAGGGACAGATTATATGACTAACAAAAAAATTGAGACTGTACCTGAAGGCATGATTTAATTATCCTTACTAGCAGGAGGAAGATAATCTCAATATAAGCATTCTTTTTCTCCTTTGTTGAAAACTGCAAACAACACCCTGTTGTATGCAAAAGGCTATCCCAAATAAGACTTTTTTTTTTTGATGTAGTACTTAAAAAGCTTGGTTTTGCTATTATTTTTGAATAAACTGAGTCTCTTACCTAATCCATCTTTCTTTTCCATTATCAATTTGAAGAACGAACCCTTTTTGTGCATTTTATGTAGGCTAATCTCAACCATGGAGTCCTCCACACCCCATCAATGCTCCCCATACAAGTGCAGACTCGGGTCAGACACAGGGGCTGCTCTGCTTCCCTTCTGGCTCACAGAAGCTACAGGTGAATTAATCCCAAGTTTAGGATTTACTACAAATGAAACGCGGTCTCTTATACACAGCAAAAAATTGTATTTATCATATATACTCTCCATAATGTAACTTAGTATACCTCACTATATTCTGTTAGTTTGCTTGCTATTAACATTCTAAACTCAACATAGGACAGGAGTGCCCTTTGGGCCATTCCTGGCATTAAATGAAGACAACAGACCTTCCAACATCTACAGAGGATTTTTTACTACAGTGTTTCAAACTACTCATAAAGCAGTACCTTACTTTCTACAATGGGCTAAACACAACACCATTATGAAATTGGATGGCAACAAACCTCAAATGGACCGAACAAAAGATGTCTACTCATGAGCGGCGCCTGTGGCTCAAAGGAGTAAGGCACCGGCCCCATATGCCGGAGGTGGTGGGTTCAAGCCCAGCCCTGGCCAAAAACTGCAAAGAAAAAAAAGAAATTGATTGGGATCTGAAGCCTGAAATGAATATTCATACTTTACATAAAAAAAATTAAAAAAAAAGATGTCTACTCAGAAAAAGCAAATTTTAGTCTCAGGATTATTACTAAGTTCTAAGAGCCCCCAATTTATCCCCATTAGAATATGTGCCCTGGTGCAGAAGGAAATTGTTTTAGGAGAATTCCACATAGCATAAAGATTTTAACCGAGGCAGTCTCAAGAGGTTATAAAGGAATAAGAAATTTGCTAATATCTTAGCATTTTGTATCTATAAAAATGTGAATTAAAAAAACATGTTTAACCATGTTAATCATGTTTAGATCTGAAAATGTGCCAACATGTGAGATACTGTATGTGTCCTCTCTGATCAGAGACGATTGGTGTGGCCACCGAGCCTGGGGGTAGGCAGTTGCTCTACCACCCTCTCTCCACCCCTGGAAGAAAAGCATGATTCTAACCATGGGATACTCATTTAAAAAGTGTTCCAACAGGGAGCTTATCCTGGTCCTGTGTAGGGTGCTGTTGGGTTGGGTGTGGTGAGGCACCACTGAGTTTGAGGTGGGGCTGGCGGGGGCTCAGTGGCCCTGTGGCCACCAAGGCCTAGGGTTTGGATGCAGAGAAGGGTGGGCTGAGGCTGATCTTCAGAGAGGAGACGTCTGGGGCGTTGCAAGGGGCCTGGGTCCAGCAAACATTCCTGGAATTGACGTCTATGGAGAAAGCAGCCACTTTTCAGATGCAGCTGAGCAGTATATGTGGAATGAACTCCACAACATATTGGAGAAACTTGAAGGGGACATGAAAAGGTTTCTTATGTTTCAAAAGGATTGTGAATGCTTCTGTCAAAAATGTTCAGCAAACAATTGATCATGTTTGGAAAACCCAAGAAGAACAAAGGCAGAGGCTTTATCAGGAATATTTTTAGGAGTTTTTGGCTTTGATTCCTGAGTAGGAAATGGGTACATAGAAACTTGAGAAGAAGAAAAACTGGATGGTATACTTCAACACCTACAAAAGGCTTCTCAATACTCTAAAACTGTTCACAGCCATAGAATGAACAAATTTAATGAGTTATACAAGTCATCCTTAAAGGTCTGTTGTTTTGAGTATGAAGGACCTAGATGAGAATCATCAAAATCTTTTCATTTGTGAACAAAGTGAACTTAGAAAAGAAACGGTCACGTTGCAAACCATACTTGTAATGGAAACTCAGCAGCAACAGCTGGCCAGTGTTGGCAGGTCTCTCCTGCCCTTATTACTGTTACTAACACTGTGAAGAACGTAGCTGAACCTGAGTGATGTGATGAGTCCTCAAATTAGCCAAGAAAGCCAGTGTGGCTTAAAATCTAGTCGAAATGAGCACATCTTCTTTGTTATCTTGTTAATTGCCAGACCTCCCTTCCTTAAAATCCAAATAAATCCGGAACAGTTAAAAAAAAAAAAGCATTCCAACATAATGATCAGATTTATTAAATGTAACACCCCCCCCCCCCTTTAAACTCATCTCTAAATTTGGCCAAACTAAAACCCTACCAAACAGCAGGGACCCCACAGGACTATGTGGCAAGCCTTCTGACATTTTCTTGCCCTAGTGGACAAGTCAAAACAATGACAATCTAAAAGGAAGCCATTCCTTCCTCCAATTAGCAATTCCAAGGTTAGAACTGAAGTAATAAACACAGAGCAAAAAGAAACAGACACGCACATACTCAAACACCCATAATCCCAACAACTTTCATATCTGACAACAGTTAAATTTCATTCCAAGCAGATAATTTAATGATAGCTTTGCTATAAAAAAAAAAATCAAGGAGAATGCTAAGGCAAAGATATTTTCTTTCAATGTTAAGAGAAAGAGCAGCAGCTACAATTTTAAAATTTACTCCAGAATGAAATTAACTCTGAAACTAAGATACTGGGAAGTATACTGGTTTGCTGAGGCAAGGCCTGTCCCTGCCCCGGGAAGAGGTCTGCAACAACCTGACCGTTTTTTAGTCTCCCAAACCTTTTTCTGCTTGAGAAACACAAGCTTGAGTTGCTGCTGAAGAATACCTTGACTCCAACAATAAATTTAGGGTATAATGATTTTCCACTTTCCCTCTGAAGTATTAGTTAAAGAGAACACAAACAATCCACAATAAAGTTTTATGTTTGAGGTGATCACCACCAATATACAAGTTTGAAAAAGTACTATCACCATATATAGTTGCTTTAAAAAACTGTGACAACCTTCAAGTAAAAATCATCTTTAAAGGGTCCATTTTCATTTACTTATAACTAACACATCTTATTTACATATATATGACTGAATTTTTATTCAACTTTCCTCATATAAGGTCTGAATTTTATCTGTAAATAACTTACATATTGTTTTTATAGAGACTAAAGTACCCTCTGTTCACAGGCAGTTTGGACGATGCTGGTTTGTGTCCACATTAAGAACTGAACATAGTTAAACCTGACTGGATAACAAACATTAAGATCCAGTACTAACAGCCTGTCTATGGGTCACATCAGTCATTCAAAGAGTCACTCGCCTAGTTTGCATAAATTCCAGGTAGCAGCAAAACATAAAGCAAGTGTAATTCTGAAGACCTTGAAAAAGAATTCTGACATGTAAGACATGAAACGTGGCTTAATGGTGCTATTGATATGAAATTCTTCTTCTTTCAAAAACACTGATTTTTGTAGTGATATTTAACTTAGAAAAGGTATATTAGTTCTTTAACCCTCAGGGAACTAGTATATTTAGGCAACTAATCAAAAATAATCAGAAGCATATATCTTTGCCCAGTTTCCAAAGGGTTAAAGTATAGGAATCTTCTATACCCTGTTACATAAGGCACCCTATTCCACCTTTTTCTTAAAAGAAACTTTTTCTTTCGTTTCTTGTAACTTTTCAGTCAGCCTGTCCTTTGTTTCTTCCATCTTCTCTGTGATGAGCTCCTTTGTCTCCTCCATCCTGTCCTGTAGATACTCCTTGACTGGTGGCGGTGTTGACATGTAGCCATGACTTCGCAAATACTTCACAGTAAAGGATGTTCCTCCCAGAGTCGCTGTGTATCGGGCAGGGGTTGCAATCTTAAGAAAAAAAGCAAACAGGTGGATTGGCATCTGATTATAACTATCATCTTAAGCAAAACCAAGCTGAAATAAAAATTCCTGGTAATAATCAGTATAAATTATCCTGCTGTTTCACAAAGCTAATGTATAATAGCTTCTTTTGTAAACTCATTTTATGAGTGTTGGATCCTGTACAACTTTGCCCATGATTCCAGAATTACCACAGCCATAGCACTGTACAACCACAGGCTAGGGAAGCTAGAGGGGGGATGCACATGGGAGTCAGAAAGAGGGCTGGGGACCACTAATAACATGAAAGGGACATGGGCTTCTAGTCCTTAAAGCCCTGCCACCCTGCCAAATAACTTTATATCTGAAGCAAAAAACTAGGACCAAACTTCTTCAAATGATGAGGCAGAGCCTGAGTCCAGTGATTATTCTTCTCTGAGTTAAGCTTACCTGATTCACTCCTAAATCCTTGTCCTTTGATGTTTCCAGGTCCATGTTACCTTATCGTAGCCCACCCTAAGTCTGGAGTCTCAGGAGGAAACGTTCACAAGGCCAAAAGCGGCAAAATGGCACACAAGTTTAACTGGGATCAGAGATTTAAGATCAAAACTAAATAGCAGATGACTGGTCAAAGAGAATCATGAAAGCAAAGAGGCCACATCACATATGGCGTCAAAATTGTAGGAGTGCTTTGAAAGAGGTGTTAAGCTCTATCTCCAATTTCTCTCTTGAACTCACTCTAACCAAAGTTTCATCCCTACCTTTCCACAATTGCTCTCATCAAAGTCACAGTGACCTCTATAAAACCAAAGCCACGGTACAATCTGTAACCATTTCCTGAACCACCAGAACCATCTGTGACAGCTTTTCATTTCCTATCCCAGGAGCTTCCTTCACCTGCCTGCCAGGGCTCCACCTGCCTGGTTCCCTCTAGCTCACAGCTGCTCCTCTCTTCTTTTTGGTCAATTAGTCTTCGTTTGCCTACCTCTGGACATGGTGTGACAATACCCGCTCCCTGGACCTCTTCTTTTCTCCACCTACCTCACTCAGTCTCTTGGTGGTGTGTCCACTTGTATGTCTTTAGTGCTATCTATACGTCAAAGATTCTTGAATTTAGCCTCTAGACTGAACCTCTCCTCTGATTCCTGCAAATATAACCTCCTACTCATTTTATCTGCACACCTAATACAATCTCAACACTTAATATTGTCATGTAACTAAGCAACATGTTAGGTAATTTCATCACTGTGTGAACAGCAGTTTATTGATGTGGTCTGTGAGGTGCATGCCTGTACACACCTAGGCTATGTGGGATAGCCTATTATTTCCAGGCTACAACCCTGTATATTGATTATTCCTGTACTGAATGCACACAGTAGACAACTGTAACACAAAGATAAGTAGTGGTGCATTTAAACATATGTGAATGTAAAGATGCAGTACAGCAGCATCATCATATGTGATTGGGTGTATGTAGCCAAAATCACCTTACCCAGTACTGTCTGGGTCCTGCCACTGTTGCCTCCCACCCAGAGCACCATAATAATCTCATGTCAGGTCCCTGGGCTTTTCCCCTTGCCCTACATGGTTTGTTCTCAATACATCAACCCAAGTGATTCTGCTACAACAAGGTCAGATGCTTAAAAATGCTCCATGGTGCACATCCAATGATCACAGCTGACCTGATCTTCAACTGTCCCACTTCGAACCTACTCCTCTCAGTCTTCCCCATCTCAGGAAATAGCAACTGTCCTATCCTTCCATCTGCTCTGGCCAAAAAATTGAGGAAGCTTCAACTCCTCTTTTATATGTTATATCTAAACCATTAGGAAAGAAACCTCATCAATTCCTTCCTCAAAATAAATCCAGACTCCCACTCTTCTGACCACCTTATGCAGTACCGTCTGGGTCCTACCACTGTTGCCTTCCACCCAGAACACTAAAATAATCTCATGTTAGGTCCCTTGGCCTTTCCCCTGGCCCTACATGGTTTGTTCTCAATACATCAACCCAAGTGATTCTGTTACAACAGAGGTTAGATGCTTAAAATTGCTCCACAGCTGTCCATTATCACAGAGTAAAGCTGAGAGCCTTACAAGAGCCTAAAAGCCCCCACTAGTCTGCAACTCCCATCTTTGTTCACTCATTCCAGCTGCAGAAGCCCCCCACTCTCTCTCACACACTCCCAGTACCCTGCAGCCTCAGGGCCTTGCCCTCAGGATTTCCTCTGCTTGGAATGTTCTCTCCCTTTCAGCAACACCCTCTACCCCTGGTTTATTCTTTCTTCTTAGCACTGACCACTTGTGTGTGAATGCATTTTTAACTTCACCTTTTTTTCCCCCAACTACATCCCTGCCCCACCTCATTCACTAGACTTAGAAGCTCCATAAGGGCGGGTATTTTGCGCTGTCTTACTTAACTCATGCATCCCCAGTACCTGAAATGTACCTGGCATAGTAGGACCTAAAACTCTGGGTGCATTGCAGAAAGCAGAGGAGGGAGCTCATGAGCACATCCCAGCCAAGCACCACAGAGCCACACTCATCTCTGCCACATCTCCTTGATGAAGTAATCAGTGTTTACTGTTCTACTAGACTACTAGAGGAACTGTGAGTTGCAGAAAATACACAGGACAATGCCCTCCACACTGCCCACTGCACAGAGGGTGGCCAGCAGAGAAGCATCGCAGACACTATCCATGCACAAGGACAGGGTCATGTTTCAACCCCAAGCCTACATGCACTGGACATTACTCAGTCATAAAGCACAATACCAGGCAAAGTGAAAACACAAAGAAGATGTGATTTTCAACTCTTAGGAGCTCCTACTCAAATAGAGGAAACAAACACTTAAAAAAAACAGACACACTAATACAAACTGCCAGAGCTATAAGCATTTTATGGGAGGGTGGAATAAGGATCAATTAAAACCAGGGAAATGGTTTAAATTTGTATAGTAGTTTGACTCAGTAAGGTTAAATTATACCTACTCTAAACCAGAAACTTGATAACTTATTAATACTCCTTAATGTAAAAAAACTCAGCAATTAAGCTTTATCACTCTAGCTAAAATTATAATAAATGAGGAAGCAGTGCAAAATTTCAGAGGATTTTTAATAAGGATGACAGAATAAAACAATGTTACTTTTGAAACTGTAATTCTAAGTATTCTTATACAACAGAAATAAAATAATATCTAGTTTCTAAGCATTTTCTACTGACTTTCTTCTTTCTTAGGTAGAAGCTTCATGGAATCTCACATGAATTTGTCAATTAAGAAGATGAAATGAATATGGCTAAATTGCACAGTTTATAATAAGTCATCTCTTTAAAAATAAAGATGCATAGGTGTAGAAACTATAAAGACAATGTTATCTGAATCTAGATGTCATGATTATGAACTTCTAAAATGAAACATGTAACATCTAATAAAAAAGGTTTACCACAGAAAAATAAATGCTAACTGTTGCTAACAAATAGGGAAAAATAAATGTAATTATGTCTTAAAATGATTATATATTTCCATTTATCAATAGGAGAAACATCAAAAATGTTATTTGTCTAATTGCAGCAGGTTATGAACAATCTATATATTTTTAAGGCACTTTTTTTTTTTTGAGCCAGACCCTCAAGCTATCACCCTGGGTACAGTGCTGCAGCATCACAGCTCACAGCAACCTCCAACTTCTGGGCTTAAGTGATTCTCTTGCCTCGGCCTCCCAAGTAGTTGGGACTACCGGTGCCCACCACAACACCCGGCTAGTTTTTGGTTGTAGTTATCACTGTTGTTTGGCAGGCCTGGGTCAGACTCGAACCCAACCAGCTCTGGTATATGTGGTTGGCACTTTAGCTGCTTGAACTACAGCCGCCGAACCTTAAGACACTTCTTAAAACCATACTTCAACTTTAAAATTGTATAACCTTACTTTATTGGACAAATAAGTGATGAAACACTATCTTAAGTTATCAAAAAGACCATTGGAAGCTAATAGGGAATTTTACCCAGTCAGCAGGGCACTGGTTAGGTCTGAGTAATGTTTGGTTTGTAAGAGTACCTACCTTAAACATGGCATATGCTGTTAGTGCATTTCCACTCTGGGAATTTTTCAGGATGTTTACCACACTGTCAGGTAACCCAATGAATTCTAGAAAAGGAACGACATTCACTCCTCTATGAAAAAAAAAGTAATTTACATATATATAAATTGTTAAGGATGAAAATAGCCAAGCCACATTTTACTATAGTTTGTATTAAATTTAGTTTAAAGTTGATTCTGTATTCTAACACCTTACTTCCATTCTAAGAGAACACTTTGCTTAATGTACAATGCTGATCTGAACACACAGACATTACTGCTACGTTGTCTTACTGCTCCCAACTCTACCTTACGTCTGCAGGGGTATCCCAGTTAGGATGTTTAACATAGAAGCATTTATTAGAATAAAACTAATAGTTTTAAATAAATGATAAGCATCAGAATCACTTGTTTGATCCTAGTTTCCTCAAATACTTATAATGCTCCAACTCAAATCTCAAGACCTAAGATCTTTACTTTTAAAAATCACTGTAAAAGCAAGGGATATGTTAACATCCCTTACTGTGTTTTTATGCAAAGAATAAATGATTCTACGGGTTTGATGAAAGCTTCAATCATTCGGGCGGTGCCTGTGGCTAAAGGAGTAGCCCCTGTGGGGCGCTGGCCCCATATGCTGGAGTTGGCAGATTCAAACCCAGCCCCAGCCAAAAACTGCAACAACAAAAAGAAAACTTCAATTATTCTAAAAGGAGGCTTTTATTCTATTATCATACTTAAAAGGCAGATAAAGAAGCGGTAACCACAAATTGCAATACATTTTTGGAAGCAGAATGAGAAAGCAGAGAAAGTCTCCAACCCAATTATTACAACATTTTGGTACAATGGCTCTTACTCTCCCTGTCACTGCGCATAGTTTTGAGGGTAAAACTATGACAGGTGACCCTTTACCTCTAAATCAAAACAAGGACATGTACCTACATAACTACAATTATTACACTCAGGAAATTAAACATAGGCCGTAGTATAAGTAGTTAATAAAATACGTTACTTAAAATCTAATCTAGATCAAAATTCCCAGTTTTGTCCCTAAACTGTCCCAGTATGTACCTTCTTGCTATTTTTCCTATCTTTCTAGTCTCCTTTTTCCTGTAAGTTCTTCCCAGCACTTTTTGTTGGCAAGTCAGGAGTCTTATTGGCATGGAGATTTCTGACACATCCTGGCTAGCTGCATGACAGGACATCTCTCTCTCTCTCTCTCTCTCCCTCTCTTTTAAATTCTACCATTCTCTTTTGATATTTAGGATATCTATCAATGTGAGTTAGTCTGATCACTTCCTCACGATTATATTCAGGTTAAGTATTTTTTCACAGGAAAACAAAACAGTAGATGCTGTGTCCATCTCAGTGCATTACAACAGGGACTATTCGAAAGGCCACTCTGTCCCATCATTGGCATTGCTGAATCTGCCTTTGGTTGAGGGAGGGTCCACAGGCTGTTCCACTGGATATTGATTTTTCCCTTTATCACTAAGAAAGGTAAATGCCTGGATCCATTATTATTATGGTAGCTGTGAACTCTTATTTTTAATATTAAAAAAAAAAAACTCGGTTACCTGGGGAAACCCCTCCCTCTTTGTGATTTCACATAATACTGAGCAATTTAGGAGGACTCGCAGAAAACATAGCTGACTATCATCAAGAAAGGACCGTTAGGCTCGGCGCCTGCGGCTCAATCAGCTAAGGCGCCAGCCACGTACACCTAAGGTGGCGGGTTCGTATCCCCAGTCCGATCCCGCCAAACAACAATGATGGCTGCAAACAAAAAATGGCTGGGCATTGTGGCGGGCGCCTGTGGTCCAAGCTACTTGGGAGGCGGAGGCAGGAGACTCGCTTGAGCCCAGGAGTTGGAGGTTGCTATGAGCTGTGATGCCATGGCACTCTACCCAGGGGGATAGCTTGAG